>JACCGJ010000324.1:7989-39508 GCA_013407085.1 Atriophallophorus winterbourni | reverse complement strand
AAGTAGTCGTGCGGACTCACTTAGAGTACTGCGTTCAATCCTGGGCAGCGTACTTAAAAAAGGATATAGCATGTCTCGAAAGGGTCCAGCGCCTTGCGACTAAGATGGTTGATGGCCAGGCAGGTAAAACTCAAGACTCAAGGACCTCGGTTTGTTCTCACTAAAGAGACGGCGGCTGCGAGGTGACCTAATAGAAGCCTTCAAGATTCTAAAGGGTCTTACGGGTGATAATATTACTGAAATCCTTAAACTTGCACCTAAAGCAGCTACAAGGGGTAATTCCATGAAACTTCTTAAGAGTAGGCCCAGGTTGCTGGTACGTGAGCACTTTTTCAGCAACCGTGTGGTCAACTTCTGGAACAAGCTCCCAGATTGTATAGTAAGCCTCCCAAATGTGTTGAGCTTTAAAAGGGAATTAGACGTTAATTGGTCTATCATATTTCCGCATATTGTCTAATAAAAAAACTTAAAAAAACAAAAAAACGTATTTTTACATTTTTATCATATCTGTCTAGGCCTGGACAACCTGACAGTAAATTAGCCCACATGCAGTCTATGACTGTGTTTCACTTTACCTCAACTAGGCTAGTGATTTCATACACCACACATTGTTCACGCATATTATTGCATTGTTTCCTGAATAGCTGACCTCTCACCGTGCTGGTGAAGAGAAACCCTACCTTACTTTCCAGATATTCGGAAACAAGAACGTGTGAAAAGTACGAACTGTATACTCGATATCGAAGTGCCGGGTGCTCAACCGCATACCGTCGAAGGAAATCTGGGCGCGTGATTGGCTTTCAGCCACCTTCAGCCCTGTGCAACTTGAACTTGAACTAGATCGTGGCTCGAATCTTTTAACATCGCGTGAACACTGTTGCGAGCTAATCGATTCCAGTGGTTCAGTTGATGTAATTTTTATCCAATTTACAAAGCGTTCGATTGTGTATCACATGGCCATCTGATCGCGAAGCTGAAGGCACTAAATATCGACGACACTGCTTGAGTGGATTGAGTATTTTCTGTTTCGGCGGACGAATCAAGTTTGTGTGAACAACGCTTTTTCTGCGCCTAGAGATGCGACCTATGGTGTCCCGCAATGGTCCGTTCCCAGTCCCTTCCTGTTCAAGGTGTTTGTTAATAATTTACCAACCGTGATTCAATCTCAGTGCTTGTTATTTGCTGACGATCTTGAATTGTGCGTTACGGCATCTACGTTGGAGCAAAGCGAGAGCCTGCAAGAAGCCATTAACAAAATTATAACCTGGAGTAAGGAGTGGTTGCTCCCGATTAACCACCAAAATGTGCTTTTCTTCTGGGATCTGGTCGACCGCATCGATCGTATTACATCGTAAGCAATACCGTTCGTCCAGTAGCTGACGAGAAAGACCTTAGAGTTATAGTGTCCGACTCTTTGAAAACAAATGCTGATTCTGCGAAGAAGATTGGCAATGCAAACCGATTTCTATGGGAAATTCGTAGATCGTTTTCTATTATAGCAGCTGATACGATGAAATGGTTATACATCAGACCCATGTATGATGTATGTAAGCACAAGCCTGATCCAGGCAAAGTGCCGCACGGAGACTGCACGTGGGCGATATTACTGTCAGGTTGCCCAGGCTTAGACATATATGAGACCCATCCTTAAGTATGGACTTCCAGCCGTCTTCACACTAACTACTCGAGAATGTAATGCGCTGGATTTAGTGCAACGTCATGAAACAAGATGGTTCTCAGCATGAAATCGTTGAACTATGTTGAGCCTCGAAGAAACCTCAACTTGTTCCCGCTCGAGTATCGCCGAAAAAGGTAATTTTCTATCAAGGAAAGCAAGGGATGGCCGACACTATAGAGCTTAAGTTTGGATAGCAAAATTCTGTGGTCAATTCAATCGAAGGCCTTATAAAAACCGACACCAACACAGAATCCACAAATATAGTCCCGTCATTCCTTGCCAATATAAGATTTGTTAAACAAAAATTGCCTTTGCAAAGTGTTTCATCAACTCATCGGTAATAACTGTTTCCATCACTTTAGAGATAACTGAGTCCCAGTGAGCAATGATTCCGGTGTTACATTCATTTTAATTTATTAGCTCTCAAAATTGCATTAATACACTAAAAGTTTTCACAAAGTACCGTTGTATACAAGACGACTTGATATTGAAATACAAAATAATAACTGAAGAAACGCATCCTCGTAAGTGTATGCTACTGCTTTTTCACTAAACTCGTACTCGCGCTCATCATGTAAAGGTCACATATCAACAAAATAGTTTGGATTGTCACTTTTGGGCTAGGCTACTGATTGGTTCTGATGTACGCCAGGGCAGTTCAATATGGAGAACTAGCTGTTCTATATTTATGAAATCACAAGCCACAATCCGCACAAAGTGCCGCACTGTCAGAGACTGCGTTGGCTGATTAGGTATTTACGTCTTTGCAAAAATAGGTGGTTTATTGCCATGTTCCTGTACACATCTCATTAACTCTCTCACCGTTCGGTAACGAGACCTCTCCCATCTTCCATTCACAAGTACACACGCCTGTGCTCCCTACAAATCAATCTTGGTAGTGGTGGGTTTTTTCAAGCACACCTCCGAAAGAATCTGGGCACTCGTTTCCCAATTGGTCGACTATCCCCCTGTGATACGGATACCGGTGTTACTCGATTTGTTCGAAAATCTTATTCTTTTGACGAGCTGGTGCTGGGACCATCATTTGCATCACAGTCGAAATCTAATTCATAATAATACCTCTGTCACCCTTCGTTTTCTTCATATCCTTCATAAGTCCTGATGCCCATTTGAAGGCGATCGACGCGATCGACGATGTCCTGAGAAAAGCTTTAGCTGGCCTGGTGGGCACAGGTGTTGAACTTCTGCCGGGTGAGCGAGCGACCGATCTAGAGTATGCCGATGACATCGCACTTCTGGGAGATGACCCTCATATAATGCAACAAGCCCTGGACCGCCTGGCACTTGAAGCTTCAAGGTATGGCATGTGCTTTGCGCCTAAAAAGTGTAAAACACTTACCCAGGATTGGAGCGGCTCTCTTCCAAACCTAACTGTGTGCGATGTCAATCTTGAATTGGTCGACAGCTTTGTTTACCTTGGCAGTTGTATCTCCGCTGGCGGTTGTGTCGAAGACGAGATCTCACATCGTGTTCGCAAAGCGGGTGCAGCGTTTGCTAACCTTCGCCACCTGTGGCGCCGACGCGATGTTTCACTCCATACTAAAGGCCGAGTGTAAACGCAGTGGTGCGTGCTACACTCATTTATGGCTGCGAAACCTGGTCTATCCGAGCGGAAGATGTCCGTCGGCTTTCTGTTTTTGATACCCGTTGCCTGCATAGAATTGCTCGCATTCGGTGGCAGCATCGTGTTACAAATATAGATGTCTGCAAGCGGGTGTTAGGACCAGATGGCCACGGACTGAGAGAAATGCTGATGCTTGCTCGCTTGAGATGGTTGGGACATGTATTAAGAATGCCTACTCACCGTTTACCGTACCGCGCCTTATTCGCAGAGCCTGACAGAAGCTGGGAGAAAAGATCGGGTGGCCAGTCCATGACGTGGCGCGTTGGGATGAAGAAACTCACCGTAGCGCTAGGCTCAGTTGGGCGTATTCGTTGCCTGGGTGGGGTCCAAAAGCTCCACCTAATAGTTGGCTGGAAACCTTACGCGATATGGCTACAAACCGAAGTCAGTGGCGCCAGTGTATTTTATTATGTGTGTCATAATTTTTTTATTCGGTATTATTTTACATAAAAAAACAAAAACAAAACAAAAAAACCCAAAAAATCGCATGCAGTGAAACTACAAAAACAAGCTGCTTTTTGTGCATTTGCTTTTGTGTATTCCGCTTGCCTGCTTTCCCTTTTCTACGCGCTTGCTTATCTGCTTTTCCTGCTTCATATTGCTTGGCACTTTGTCTGGCTCCAGACTTGTGCTTCATGATGATGATGGTATGGTATAAAGGCACAAACCTGATCCAGGCAAAGTGCCGCACAGTCAGGGACTGCACATGGGCTAAACCACTGTCAGGTTGCTCAGCCCTAGACAGATGAAGGAAATTTTGTTCTTAGTATTTGCACCGCCCTTTGAAGGAGAAAAATGATGGATTTCATGGATTTGCTGACCATTCTCGGTGTTAGATAGGGTAATGGGAATAAATTTATGATTAAAATCATATTGTTTTCGCTCGACACACGTGAATCTTCTTCATACAAAACCAATTGAATTTCCTAATGTTTCTCGTAATCTGCACAAACTTTGAATTGATGTTACTTGAGTGTCGATATATGTACTAGTGAGGCCACAAAAATTGATTTCATTTTTAAAATCAACTTTTTCCCTTTAGCCCAACGTAACTCGATATGCGAAACGTTCAAAGAATGAGGTTGAAAATCTTCATCTCGATATTTTTTGTACTCTCAATGCTCTACCGATCAAATGCAAATGATTTGCGAATTCACGAACTAATGTATGATGTGCAATTAACATTGAACGATTTTCCAGATGTCATGCAGGTATGTGATGATGTTGTTTCTCTATCTAGTTAGTATGCAGCTGATACTGTTGACATGTTTTCTAAATATGGTCAAAAATTTAGCTGTTTCATTCCTTCACTTCGTGTGGAAAGTTCGACGAACGATATCCCTCAACTTAATAATTCATATGTGTCATCTTTACTGCATATCAGTAATCTTTCGTCCTGTTACCGATTGGTTCGTCAATTACTTTATTTAACAACCAATTAGACCCAGGGCTGGTGGACATACGAACTATGCCCCTACCGTTATGTGATGCAGCTTCATGAAGATAATCACCAACAAACGTCCGTTTTACTCGGTATTTTTGACTCGGAAACTGATTGGGATCAACCAATTAACACAGTTTGTCTTATTATAATCTGACTTTTTTTAGAGCTCCCCGAAACCTATGTTGCATCATCAGTGGTATAAAAATGGCAGCCCATGTGAAATTACTTCGCGCCCACGAGAAATTGAAGTTCGCTACATGTGTTCGGCTACTGACTTAGCTCTTATAATGAAGGTAGACGAGATCGAATCATGTGTTTACCGCATGGACGTATCGATCCCTTCATTTTGTTCACACCCTTTGTTTGCGACGGAAATTTCGTCAAAACCTGCAAAAATTGTATGTGTTCCCCACGGTAAGTAAATTCATCTGTAAAATTAGAAAATATACCTAACAGTATAATTCATCAAGCCAATTTTTATTCTCTCAGACCAGCTACAGAAAGTAAATTCAACAACGGCGCGGTCTTTTATGCCCACCCGTCTTTTCACAACCGATTCATTCAGGGTGAGCTATTTTCGAATTTTTTTATTTAGAATTCAAAAACTCGCTTTTCTTCAATCTCATGGTTTTGTATTGCTGGCATTACTATTGAGTAGGTTGGTCTGTTTTACTCTATAACCAAGAATGTTCTCAATTTTGCATTTATTCGTGACTTGATGAACCAGGTTAGTTCACTCGCCGTTGCCAAGTATACAACGGTTAATTAAAAAAGTCCGAGCACAGTCGTCTTTAGTTAAAGTGCAATCTTCTTGATTGGACCAACCAAAACTGAGAATTACGTAATTTTTGTTTGTTTGATGTCAACGTTGCACTCACTCGACTTTCCTAAACGTGGCTTAACAATGTTAGTCTGATGCTCCGGATCAAAACGGAGGGTAAACACTGGTACTTTATGTACTTACGTCACCGATTGTTGCTTGAAAATTTTGCGCAGGGAGTTTAGTCTGAAAAACGAGTTACAATGATTTTTACTTCTATATTGCATGCGAAGATCTGAATACCCCGAGTTATGCGCAACTCCGGATGCATTATCGTGAAAAGATTCATTTTTGCAAGCCAATGTTCCGACATCTGCAATACGTTGCTTAGTCAGTTAAGCCCGCACTAAAATATAGTAAACTAACGATTCTAAATGCGAAAGTTGAAGGGCCTCACCTGCACAATTTCATAATCGCCTCACCTATAATATTTAATTGTGAAGACAGAATTAGAAATACTTTTGGGTGCCCCTTGGGGTGGGATTGTTCTTAGACATTTTGATGTTTATCCTAAGACGTTCCGACGCATCCGCTTCACTTTCGCGCTGCATGTTAATGTATTTTTGCGAACTACCATTGCTATTCAATGTATTAAACAGTGCATTTGAATCTGGCTTAGTCCAGCGCCCCTCGGTGTCTAAAAAGAGGGATATTGTTGGCTGCTGATAATTATGGCACTGTTTAAAGATCTGTCATACAATAAAATGTAGTTAACAGCCTCATAGACACGAAAGCAAACACCCAAAAATGAACATCCAATACATGAGCTACAAGTATTTTCTTCCGGTCAATTGGTTGCCTCCCTGTCTGCGAATTTTTTTGCGGTATTATTATTTGAAGCCATTGATATTAAAAATATCTCATAATGATGGAAATTAGGCGTATGACTCGATGTGTTGAAAATAATTTCCGTAAGGTACAATCTGTATGATAGCTGATTCTATTTGACTGCCTGTAATACGTTCCAACATCCTTATCACATGAAAAAGATTACATACTAATCTGGATTTCGCAACTTTCATTAAAAGTAACAGTTGTTATGCCATCCGTTTTAGTGGCTCAGATTCATTCATAGATTCTATACTTGCCTTTATCTCTCTATCATTTGGAGTACCTGCGCTAACGAATCAATGCTCTTACTACCTCGTATAGGGCAACCGAACCACTGCAAGTAGCTAGCTGAATTGTTCTGGAAAATGTTAGTGAAATGCGGCGATTATTAATAATGATGAAAGTACTGTCTGATTCAGCGATAACCGTATTCACTCCTTTGCCTTCGTGAACAATTTACATAATAGTGCAGCACAGGGCCATCATTGTTGTACCTGCATTTGTTTGGTCTTATTTACCAGTTTTCTCTTTGTGGCCGCGAGCTCTGTTTACATAACGGTGACGAGATTCTACCTTGTTTCCTAACGCAGCTCATTGCTGGTTGCAATTCAATTTAACACGGTGTCAGCTGCGCACTATAGAGTACTACATGATTGCACATTCGTAGATGTTAATGACATCTGAATTTCAAACAACAAGTGTAAGTTTGATAATACCAACTAATGTTAGCTGAACCGAGAATCTGGTCGTATTGGTCACCTGGAAACATGATTTACGGTCTATTTAGTTTTCAAAACTCGCATCTTTTCAACGCTTCAATACTAGTTTTTATTTAATGTGAAACTCCAATTTTTCGTTACAAGACATCTTGGAATTACAGGCGCAATTTCCTGTATTTTAATTTTTGAGTTCCCAACATTTACTTGTATTATATTTGCACCGAAGTAATAATTACCCAAATGCTTAACACTGAAACCTGCTTCTGGCGAAAAACAACATGGCCGTCAAATAAACTAATCAGAATGGAGAATCATTAATTCAAAGGTTATAATGGGTTTTTGAGGAAAATAATAATATTCCATCAACAATTTTTGCCTCATTTTTGGTATACCTTAAATACTTTCGCTTTCCGAACTTACTCTTTGAAAAATTCACGTTTGTCCCTTTTAAAGTTACTGCATGCCCGAATAAACCAAACTACTTATCGTATTCTGAAACGATTGGTTCGAAGGTTTATTCACACAATATCCGGTGAATTGCCCGCGGCAATTCCCATCGGGTCCTCTGCTGCGTTCTCATTGTTTATTGAGAATCTGAATTCGGATTCGTCGTCGCCTTACCCGTTCTCGTTTTTTGTTGAACAAAGTGAACTACAGCGGTGGAATGATGGGCTACTTCGTTTGCTTAAGATTATGTTAGCAAATGTGAACTTCCCTAGTGAGTTGATATGTTTTCTTTATACTTTACTTTATATGTCCTCTCGTGTTAACATTCGTGTTGGCATTTCCATGTCATTCTTGCATTGGGATCATCTTCGTCGGCATGGACAATGTTACATCGGAAGCAAGTGCCGAGTACTCAACTGCCACACAACCCTGACAATATACAATCCTAAAATGAAGTTGAAGGGTGGGACCTAAGAAGCTACTGAACCTGCCGAATACTAGACACATACAAACTGAGGATAATAGTTTTCCTCGATGTATCAGAACTGTTTCCACCCTTCCGACAGCTCGGTGCCATTTTTACATTATATTCATCTAAGTATGGGCATGGGTGCATGGATGTGAAATCGTGCAGTACTTCTGTGCTGCGCGGCTAACACCGTGTTTAATTGATTGGCCACCAGTAGTGAGCTGCATGCTGATACAGGCTGGAGTCTCACTACCACTTCTATTTTCTTCTGTGTGTCGAGGCGTGAGTAACCTGATAGTATCTCTGCCCACGATGTATCCTTGCACCGATGTGCAATCCTGCAGCACTTCGTGCTAAATTGATTTGCCACCGATAGTAACTGCATGCGAATACACGCTGGAGTTTCACAGCCATTGCTATTTTCCTTTCCCTTACCTGACAGTATCTTAGCCCACGTGCAGTTCATGATTGTGCGGCATGATCAGGATTGTGATTTCATACATACATACATACATACACCTTAGCGCACGTGTAGTCTATGACTGTGCTGCACTTTGTCTGGATTAGGCTTGTGCTTTCATACACCATACGTACATGCTAAATTTGTTGGCCACTGGTAGTGAGCTGCATGCTGAAACACACTGGAATCTCACTACCATTTCTATTTCTATTTTCTTTCTCATATCTGTCTAATCCTGGGCAACTTGACATTATCTACCTCACGTGCAGTGTCTGACCGTGCGGCACTTTGCTTGGTTACAGGCCTGTGATGTCATGTGTATATATGTGTGTGCTGCTTATACCGTAACATTTAATATGTCGATGTTTAAACTATCCAAAACCCGGAGTAGCCAACTGAATATAATTAAATTATTGGCGCCCATTTTCGTGAGCTATCATCGAGATAACGAAGTTGGTCAATGCTTCCGTAACACTTAAATTTAGTTACATGTCCTTTAAATGCTTCTGGATATTTCTTGTCTAAGTTGCTACGAATTCCTATTTTGGGGTTATCTCGTCACTGTTGGCATACAGACGGAAACTCGATAAAGTTTATATAGTTTTTATTGACACGTTCTGTGTTCAACTTTGTTGGCGTCTTTCGCTATCTTGGTATGTAATGCCTGTGTAGTACTTTTGTGTTCTGCAGATAAAACCATGCTAAATTGTTTTACCCCAGGTACTAAGCTGCGCACGGAAACACGCTGCAGTCTCACTATCATTTCGAGATTCATTTCGTATGCCTATCTAGTGCTCAGCAACCTGACAGTGTTTGTCCGCGTGCCATTAGCGACAACGGCATTTGGGCTGGATAAAGTTTATGATTTCATATTTAATATCTTGATGAATTCTCAACTCATCTAGCCACATGCGTTTCAACATGTCCGCGGATCAATTGTTTTGTCCTTGACGCCCGAGAAAAATCATCATCTCCGCTCACAATGCTTCCGTAATACTCTGTCTAGGCGTCTCTCAGTTTTTCACTTACATCCGTATTTGCGTTGCTTAGCATGCAAGAAAAATAGACCTGCAGCATTCTCCTACTGTGGAAACTAACTTATAGCTTTGAAGTTTCATTGTCAATTCATCAAGCCATCGCTCTCACATTTATATGTACTGCCGGTGTCGCATGCGGCAAATCCATGTTCACCTAATACGCCAGGCTAATTGTGGTGTAATGTGATTAAAATACACATTAACGCTAGCTGATGCTTGAACTTGTGAGCCGATGTTGGATAAGGCTGGTACGACTAACCTGTCCAATCACACGCAGATGGGTTAAACTCATTGGTGTCTGTGGGATGGAAATGCATGCAAATACGGACTTTTATTCACGTCCATAGATTTTACTCATGTGTGAGGGCACATGTGATCAAGTTGATCCAGCAGTGGCTTATCCGTTCATACCTTGTTTACTCATTCGTGCAGATTCTGACGTATTGTCCACACTGATGAGTGCACACAGCTCAAAGTCGTTTATGGGGTGTGTGTAATGGTAATGCACGCAAATACGGATTTTTACAATAAAGCTAAGTTAATCTATAGCCGTCCCTTGTACTGAACGCCGGTTTTATGTGGTGGTAACGCGCTCAGGTTTCGCGTGGCATATTCTAACACTTTTAATAATGCTGTATATGTTCTGTAATACCTACGCAACCCTTCTAAATCTTTATGTAATGAAACGCGGTTGCTGTCCTCTACTTCATCCCTCGCCGCAAATAAACCGTGGGATCGGGCAGTCAAGATATCCAAAAGAGGCTACTTTTGTTATGAACTATTGGCTGTGGGGCAGCGAACTAAACGCGGCGTAACGTCTGTGTTTATTGTATCGCTCTTACATCTTCAACTGGTACATTTCTTGAAGCAACCGCTAATCATTTTCCTGTTCATCCTGAACCTATTACCGGCGATCTTTATCGTCTTATCACTCGTATCCATCTCTTCCCTTTTATTCAGTTTCATCTGGAAATTTTCAGCCTCACTATATTTTATTCTACATTATTGTTCCTACGTCTATTGTAGTCTCGTTGCGTTTTAGGAACAAAACAATCAAGCTTGCATGCGCTGCCTGTTATCACGGATCTAGCAACGGTGAGTATTTTCATGCATGTTGACACTTATGATTCTATTGGTTGCTAGAAGCGTTAAACTAAATGTTATCGGTGGTGAATTTTCAAATTTTCTTCGAATACGTGATTCGTCGCGCCGTTAGTTCAATGTATTCAAGTTGCCATTTTATTTTGTAGAATTGGAACGGCATCGTAGTGCGAAGACCAGATCAGCGCTTAGCTTAAGATGACTAAAAACAAGACTTAGCACTAGATGCAAAATATAGTTGCAACTGATTGGAAATCCAGTCATGAGAGTAAAATTTTTAAAACAATTCGGTTACCGTTTCTCTACTCTCATGGAAGCTTCGTCAGGCTGACTATACGAATAGAATTCAGGTTCAAATTACAATAAACTGACCGATGGTATTCGATTGCGTTATCATGGAGGTTCTTTTCAAAATGCCCTCCAAAATTGCTTAAGCTCGTTATGTTTTTCTACCCTGGCATGAAGGGCTCAGTCCTCTTTAACGGTTGCATTTTAGGTGTTTTTGAAATTCGCCGAGGCTTCAAACAAGTTTGTGTTCTAGCTCCCACGCTGTTCGATATTTTCTTTGCTCTGCTGCTGAAGCACTCTTTTAGGACGAATACAAGGTAGTTCTATACACACGCGATGTAATGGCAGGCTTTTCAACATGAACCGCTTGAGAACACAAACCAAGGTACGGATTGTGCTCATCCGTGATTTGCTGTTTGCAGAAGATGCAGCCATTATTGCTCACTCCCAAGAGCAAATCCAGTCACTAATGGACTGTTTTTCGTCGGTATGCAAAGACTATGGGCTGACATTCAGTATGTACAAAGCCAATGCCCTTAGTCAAGGGACTGTATCGCCTCCAATCTGAAAACGGTTAGCTTGAATCTGTATATCACTTCACACATCTTGGTTCAACAGTTGCGATAACTTCTCGCTAGACACGGAGAATGATAAGCGGATTGGCAGAGCAACTGCCACGTTGTCCCGCTTGAATTCTTGTGTCTGGTGACTGTGAAGACAACAAATGATGGTATACAGCCCGTGTGTACTAAATGCTTTACTTTACCGTAGTGAGACCTGGACCATCCACACAATATACGAACGGAAGCTGAATTCTTTTATTTACGAAACTAAGGCTGAGCCTCCGCCCCGCGCTTGTTATCGTGGTCCCGATGGGCTGATCCCGGCTCTGTTCAAGGAGGACTGCGATATTCTATTAAGCACTCTAGTTGACCTTTTTCGTCAGGTATGGGACACGGACACTATTTTCCCAGTGTTTGGGAGAATCTATAATCATACCTATTTTCAATAAATGGTACGTACTTCATGCTCCAATCACAGGCCTTACGCTCGTCATCTACTGGCTTCTTGTTTCAGTATGTCTTCAGCGGGGAATCACAGATTCGTGAACAGCAGGCAGGATTTTGTCCCGGTAAAAGATGTGTCGATCACATATTCACTCCTCAGCAAGCTCTAAAACATCGCCATACTTATAGACAGCCCACTGTAGCGATCTTCCTTGATTTTAAGGGTGCTTTTGATTCGGTCGATCAGAACGCATTATTTAATACCTTATTACTCAAGGATATGCAATCGTGCAGTACTTCGTGCTGTGCGACTAACACCGTGCTAAATTGATTGGCCAGAGGTAGTGAGCTGCATGCTGAAATAGGCTGGAGTCTCACTACCATTTCTTTTGTCATATCTGTCTAGGCCTGGGCAACCTGACAGTATCTCAGCCCACGTTCAGTCTCTGACTGCGCGGCATTTGCCTGGATCAGGCTTGTGCTTTCACACCATACCATACTCAATGATGTCCCTCAAAAGTTCGTTGACATATTTCTGACGCTTTATTCCTATAGTTCTGGGCGCGTTAGGGAGTAAATTAACCTGTCATATTATGCTGACGGCGTAGTTCTACTCTTCGATTTCTATACGGATGCTCAGTCTACTTTAAACCGGCTATGTAGTATCATACCATCCTTCGGCATGCCGTTTGCATCTTCCAAGTGCAACGTTCTGTTACAGGATATTGATCCAATCGAAACAGCTCTAAGCTTTACTAATGAAGAACTTGCCACCGTAGACTGTTTTACCTATTTGAGTAGTTGCATTACTAGCAACGCATTTTTGAATAAAGAGATCTCAGCTCGCATTTCTAGAGCTACGGCAGCTTTCCGTACCTTGGGCCATGTGTGGTGTCAAACAGGTTCGTTTATAAAGCTCAAGGGTAGAGTCTCTAAGGCTAAAGCAATCGCGGTTTTACTGTACGGATGTGAAACCTGAACTCAGAGAAAGAAAGAAATAAGACGTATACCGGTCTTCAACAATCGCTGTCTCCGCACCATAGCTGGAGTTACTTGGAACCATCTAGTACCTAAAGCAACTATCCGTAATCGAATCTTTGGTAGCGACGTAGATATCGGAAAATAAGTTAACGTGCATAGACTTCGCTGGTTAGGCGAATGTGAAATCTTCGTATTCCTAACGCGGTTTCGTTTTCCATTCTTAACTAGGAATGGCGTCGTTGTAAAGCGGCCAGACTCTGACTTGGACCACGCAGGCAAAGGCTTTGACTTTTAACCTAGCTGCGGTTAGTGCGATCCGTCTCCCCCGGTTGTGGTCCAAAAGATGAGAATTCGCATTGGTCTCTTACCCTTAGTGATATGGCCAAAAATCGTGTTCAGTGGCGGCCTTGTCGTAGGCATGTTCTTGGAGTTTCGGATTAATCTTGCTATCAAGTGAAATGGCGAGGAAAGCTCGTTATGACGCGTGACAGTGAAAGCCGCCAGGAAGCTGTCATGCTGATGTCGCTCTACCCGTTCACAACACTTACTTGAATGCATGTTTTGATTTGAGGGGTAGGTACCTCATCCCAGTGTACATCCATGGTCAACTTTGGCCGAAGGACCCCAAAATAGCCGGGGGTGGCAGTGGGGATAAGCTCCCGCTGTTTATAAAATGCTCTCATATGGCACGCGTCTCAAATAGCCTCTGACAATCAGGTCCAGCTTCTGGCCTGCACGAGTGGCTCCCCGAGCCCGGCGGAACTGCTTCTACAAACTGGAGAAAGGGCGAGGACGAGTGACTGGCGCCTGAAAACCAGTTTGCTTCGGGCAGATGGAGCTCGTTAGGGTGGGAGGGCATTTCATCTAAGGGAAGGCAAACCCTGATTTTCAACCTCCGCTGCCTTGCGGGATACCCGATCGCGGGAAAGTCTTCGGGAGAAAACCCTGAGGAAAAATCTGAAAGAGTCTGGCAACTCCCTGCTGCATTACAGGTCGCACTTGGCTGTGCAAAGGCTAGAGAAGCTGACTCGAACAAACGCCGAGTGGTGCTGGGGACGCCACTTTGTACCCAAATTGCCAAGAATCTTCATTGAAGCCGACTCATCCTCTAGGAGGAGATAGTCGCACAAAGTAAAAGTAAAGTAACAACATCAACCTAACCGATCCAAAATTACTTCAAATTCACAGGCCATGCCAAGTAACCAGCGTTTTGTGGCAAAATGGTGAGATCTTTGTTTGTTAACATATTTGCTTTTTATGTTGTGTGTGCATGCTCGCAGCTGCATTCAAGGCCGACCGCCCTGTTTATGTGCATGCATTAACTAGGTTAGCATTACACACTTTATCCTTTGCAAAACTGAAGAACACTCCGTGACGACATCTGCTCCGTCTACCTTGTTGACCATGTTTTATCGATGTGGCGTTATACCTCTTTTATACATTGCTACTATTTATGGCTTAACCTTTTGCCTCTCTTTTTGCGTCTTCCATAAAGGGTAATTTACCAAGTCCTATTGGTGGTTAACTCTGTGCTGTAAGCATCTTCTACCATCAGACCATGAGTACTTAGCGACGGCAATCAAAGATTAATACATATAACTGTGAAATGCAATACGCCGATATCACACAATGACTTTTTATGGTTGGTTTTCGATTTGTGATCGAACCCCATCATTCGAAGGAACTTCGTCACTAATACGAGCACATCGACATTCGATTTTGAATATTCCTGAAGCTTCGATTATGATTCACGTCGATCAAAAGTTTTTATCGTGAGTGACTAAGGCAGAATTTACTTCAGATCAACAGCGCGTCGGGCTTGTTCTCAACTCTTTCAAACAATCAAAGCTTACGATCGACTATTCATAGTTTGACGCTGCAGCTAGCGAGGCTTTGGAGATGTCCGATCCATTCCTGCGTAGATAGGTAGGTAGGAAATCACAAACCTGATCCAGTCAAAGTGCCGATCAGTCATAGACTGCACGTTGGCTAAGCTCGATTGCACATCCAGTCCAGCGTGGGCATTTTACACTTGTCATGTGCAAAGCACTGGCCGAACCTAAAACCTTCAGGTGTCAGAAGGGCTTGTTGTACTAAATGAAGGTCATCTCTTGAAAGATTGATCTAATCCGCATGCTCTAGATTGGCAGTCTCCTTTGTATGGCAGAATCTCAACTACTGCCAACGCGGTTAACTTCGAAACCTCCATTGTTATTAGTGGTATAACTAAACAATATATACAAGCCTTCAATCAAGAAGCTCAGTAACCGCAACCCACTACCAACTCCTACCAACTAATTAGTCTAGCAGCATTGCTCTGATATCAGCTTGTCCATATCCACCCAGTTTATCCCAATGTTTATTATCAACTAGTATAA
Source organism: Atriophallophorus winterbourni (assembly GCA_013407085.1). Taxonomy (NCBI): domain Eukaryota; kingdom Metazoa; phylum Platyhelminthes; class Trematoda; order Plagiorchiida; family Microphallidae; genus Atriophallophorus; species Atriophallophorus winterbourni. The sequence goes on along the minus strand of JACCGJ010000324.1, from coordinate 24,203 downwards.
ACCTTACATCGTTTTTTACACCAACATACTTTAAGCTGATATCTGGCTCCATGATAAAAATAATCAATATATGACATTTGGGTTCATGTGACGTTTTTTTTCTGCCAGGTTTTGATCAATTTTATTGACCATAGGGGATATCTCGTCCGTGGCTGGACTTCACCATCGCGATATCCAGTGTTTGAACAACTAGTTAATGCCACCAATCTTTTCACAAAGATTTGCAAAAAACTCTACGAAGATCCAGGTACTTGTGGTGCACATTTCCTTTTTTGTCGTATATAACTTTTAATATGGTTTGTTGTTTTATCATTGGTTAGCGGATCGTAACATTTTACCAGTTTATCGATAGTAAGTTTCGTTTTTTCCTCATGACCGTGAACCGTAACGGGTTATTAAACGTGAGTTTTTAATGCCTCAGCACCTCAACAACTTGTTAAATCCTTACATCCTGTCGTTTGATGCCGTCTGTTTGATTCTCATCTAGAGCTGGCTTGAGCGGGTGCATTAAGTCATTATCTTGTGTACTACTCTTCATTGATAAGTCGAACACACACACATCTCATTTGCGCCTCATCCCACGCTACCGATGCTGACGGCACAAAGTTTTATATTATTTTGCGATTGTCATAGATTTGATTTTTATACTGTGTGTTCCCTTGCTCGTCGGATCGATGCAAGATTTATTCCAGTTTTTTGTTTCTTTGTTTTCCAGTATTCGCCTCGCATGTGTTATGGTGAGGTACCCAGCCGCTGTACCACTCAGTAGTTTGAATTGCTGGCTGTTCTGTCACCGCGATTTGGGGCGCAGTAAATGCCTGAACTTTGAGTCGCGTATTTATCCTTTTACGATGAAACAAATGGTCGTGGGGTGTGTGTGATGGAGATGCATGCAAATAAGCTTTTTTCATGGTCATGGGTTTTAAACCCAGTCTACATTAGTGGGGGCTCATGTGATTGAACAGGTTGGTCGTACCAACCTTACCCAACAGTGGCATACAAGAGTAACTTGTTTACCATTCTTCCACTGTTTCAACCGCATGCTGATCCTGATCCTACTGTCCCTACCTGATGAGTGCAAACAGCACGAAACCGGTCGTGGGGTGTGTGTGATGGAGATGCATACAAATGAGCTTTTTGTGTCATAATCGATGTTTTTCGCGCAATGTTTGCACCTAACCGTTGTATATATGAAATCACAAGATTGAATCTATGCGAAGTGCCTCACTGTCAGCAACTGCACGTGGGCAAAGATATCATAAGGTTGAATGGGCCTATTCAGATAATAACGCAACAATGGAAATAGCTGGGAGACTCGAGTGTTTTCCCGCATGCAGCTCAGTATATTTGACAAATCATTTTACCACGGTGTTACCTGCGCAGTACTGAATTACTGCACATTTGCACGTCCACTTATTGCAATCGCTATTTTAATCCATATATAACCTAGTTGTGCGTGCTACGTTCCCCTATGGTTGCGAAACTTGGTCTATCCGGTCGGAAAATGTCCGTCGGTTTTCTGTTTTTGACACCCTTTTCCTGCGTAGGATTGCTCGTATTTGGTAGCAAAATCGCGTTACAAATATAGGTATCTGTAAAGGGTAGTTAGGACCAACCGGCCGCGCACGGAGAGAAATGTGATGGTTGGGACACATTTTAAGAATGACTCATTGCCGTTTACCATACCGCGGCCTATTCGCACAAGCTGAGAAAAACAACCGGGTGGCCAGACCATGATGTGGCGCGTTGTGATGAAGAAACTCACCGTAGCGCTAGGTTCATTAAGACGTATTGCATAATCCGTTTGCCCGCTTTCTTTTTACGCGTTCGCGTATCTGCATTTCCTGCTTTGTTGCTCAACTATTCATTCTGGCTCCAGACTTGTGCTCCATTATGATGATGATGATGATGATGATATTTAAATCCGTACAACCGGGTAGCATTTTCTAAATAATATGACCTTAATCGTGACGTGAATGTCAGTGCCATCTGAATTTTCGAAGACCCTTCATCTTCTATTAAATGCGTGTGCATTTCTTTTTCGCTCCTGTACACTTGCGGAAACCTTAGATTTACGATTGTGCGCCAAATACGTTTATTTTGCGTTTCCTGGATGTCTTATGCGAGTACATTGTTCCGAGACAATGTAGACACAACCGGGATTACAAATATGTTAAAACCCAAAGTTATGCACTCGTGCGGGGTTCTCAGTTTGGAGGCGTTTGTGCCGACTTTAGACTGGTTAGCTGTCTCTGCCATAAATATTATTTTGTGCGGCTGGCTCCGAGACCGGATTAGCCGATTTCTTTAATGTTTCAAGTCAAACCGTCCCATTCGCACCTATCGTCGACGATCTGGTTACAGAATGTTTTAGCACCTGTTCCTGTTTTTAAACTCCATAAATAGTTCGCTGTCTGAGAGAATCTTCATCCGTTTCGACATTAATAATCGTTTATTAAGACGGCGCGATCGCAAAGCGCAGGAGGCTTTAGCTCGGGAACGAGTTTCATAGGTGCTAAGTCTGTCTTACAGAGAACGTGGTCATGCCATTACTGTCTCCCCCATTGTGTGTAAACGGAGAACCGTTCTGTGATAATCGGAGTTTGGCAGAATTAAAACATTTCTGAATTCTGTAATCCATGTCTCAACTAACGTAACGTGTGTTAGCTGTTTTGTCTCTATATTAATATTACAACCGCAAACCATTTTACGGCCAGCATCATGCTTATGCAATTGTACCAACTAACCCCTGCGATGCTACCTAGACAACAGTTGTCTGATATCGAGATACCTCTGATGTAGGCTTTCCGCACTTCTTCAGCGACTCGCCAAAACTGCCTCTTTGTTGAAGCCACCTTTGAATTTTAGTGTGGGTCCTTTCTGGAACCAGAGGTGAAACCATGTTATGAGTATATTCCCCTCGTCATCGGACCAGGTTCTTTTTGGAGAGAGTTGTAGAGGTATGTTTTTCAGTCTGCACTTATGAGTGTCCTGATGCCAAAGTTTTGTTTCTTTAATCGATCTGATGTGAACGAACACTGCGCATGGAAAGAGCGATCGCTACAAAATAAACGTGTTTCTTTATGTGCGATCTTTAGGGTTATTTCATCCTAATTGTTCTTCGCACATTGTTTCATGCTACAAGAAACAGTCGCCTTTGTGACGGAAATAAATTTTTTCATATCAACGTTGAAACAGATATATTCGTTGTTTACTTATCACCTCATAAACAGGATTCAAATTCTTTCGATTTTAAACTCGACATTCTAGCGCTAGTGTGATTTATTTTTCGTGTAACAGCTTTTGGTTTGTTATTCCCTTTTTGAATCACGAAACAAACGCATTTTCAAATATCTACATGTAATTTTCACTCCAATGCTTTGCCGCTTGTTCCGCTCTGATGCACACTCCATCAATTTCAGATGTGAATGTTATTTCTCGATTGAAACGAGATATTGAATCAATGTACCGGGATGAGCAGCTATTTGCCTCGCTGGAGGACGTCGAGCTTAAGCGCATAGAAGGAGTTGATGGCAGCGATATACGAATCCGCTTGGCGACTATACCACGAGCCGCTGGTGATATTAACCCAGCCGAAACTGAAATGCTCCTTGAGCTTATTTCCGCTGCTAAGGATCTTTTACATGCTATCAAGAAACTGCAAGAAACACAAGACCTGTTGCAGTCTTCATTAATTCGTGATTCACAAAACGAGTACCAGTCTAATGTGATCGTTTTTCGTATAGCAGAAACGAATAAAAAAGTTCCTAGTGGTTTGCAGTCATCGGAAACGCCTCTCGAACATTCAACTCCAATCATACGCAATTTTTTAAAAAGCGTTCTCCCAGAGGGCTTTGAAATGTATCAAACAGCAACGGAACCTGGATTCTCCACGGTTTTCTTCGTGGTAAGTCACCTATCTATCGCCAGTTCCATTTATCTGCAATGTGCAATCGTGCAGTGCTTCTGTACCATGCGATTAACGCTGTGCTAATTTGATTTGCCACGTGTAATGGGACGCACACGGAAACACGCTTTAGTCTTACGCCATTTTTATTTCTATTTTCTTTCTCATATCTGTCTAGGCCTTAGCATGTTGGCAATGCCCATGACCGTGCGGTACTTTGCCTGGATCAGGCTTGTGATTTCATTCATTCACATACATAATTGCATACATATATACATACATACACACACCTATACATATGTATGTACTAAACTTGATTATTCTACCCTTATCTTACAGTCCGACGTAGAAAAACAAAAAGAAAAAAGAAAAATGAGTGATCTCGAAACTGTTTACAATTATGTCGAGCCGAATCATCGTAATATGAACGCTGCGTAGCTCTCATCAGACGTTTCACTGTTTTCCCTGCATTCCACCTACAATCCGCTATTTTTTAACCTGCTGACGTGCTGTTTGTTTTGGTATTTTCAATCCATTTTCCGTACACCACACCCGAGTTCTTTGAACTGATTTATCCCTGTACTTCTTTGGGGGCGTGCGTTGAGTAGTGTCGCTTTTTATGGAACAAGCATTGTTTGTAACCACACGATCGTGTTTTTGGAAATTCACATTAAGATTCTCAGATTCAAAGTCCGGTACGTCTCTGCGAATATCCTGTCGGAAGATCTCTGAGCTTACCGATCATCAAGCATATCGCTGCGGCTTAACAAATAATCATTCCACTGCGGTATCCGACAATAAACATGGAATGCGATTGCATGTACGCAGAGTCAGCATAGAGCAGCATTGCGTCTAAGAGAAAATCCAACTGGGTCTTCCAGGATAACCTAAGATTGCTACAAGAACGGTGCATGATTCCTGTTGAATCACAATATATCGCAGAACCTCGAGCGCTCTACTCGTTTACACCACTTGATTGACTTCGAAATCGATCCGAAATGTAGGCGCCTCGTAGCAGTGAGTTTGTGCCTAATCTTCTAGAGGTTCAGTAGCTTTTCTAGGTCCCACCCTTCTCCATCATTTTAGGATTTCAACGTGTCATTGTTGTATGGGAGTTTAGCACTCGTTACTTGATCTAATGCCGTCTGATGATTATGATGTGAGTTTAACCTGATTCTGTTCGGTTAGCAATACTGCTTAGCTGTAAGTAAACATAGATTGTTGCAATGCATTGTATTGTGAACGTTGACGTGTTTACTTCAAAAACAATCGTGCAATATACAACAACACTGGTGGTCTCCACAGTTTACGGTGTGTTGTTGTTTCAGTCTTTAAAACACCAATATTACGCATCAACAACAATATTCGTTATGGTGCCATCAGTTTTTTTACCCAAAACGATGCGTAGTTACCCCGGTTGAAAGACATTTGTATCATCAACATGACCTGCCAGTGCCGAGTCATTTTTCGGAGTACTACCATTCAGCCAGCCTTTCGCAACGGCTTAGTCAATAATTGTTCCTTCGCTGTATCCGTCAATATCATGCAGAAGAGAGAATGCGTTCGCAACCATTTCCCGCAGTCGGCATGTGACAATTTCACTTATCGGACCTGGATCTTCTAGTATATACTTCTATTACTGAAAGACAGGTGAAAAATGTTCGCGATGTAATGCAGAACGAAGACGCGTCACAAATAAACCCAAGCGTGGCATTTGAGCAGATAAGGAATCGTGGTGGCTGTTAAATTCGAGGAAATTCAGGTAGCGTCCGAAGACTGTTCCAGGTAATTCGGTCTACAGGTTCTAAAACCATGGGAGTCAGCGAGACTGTCACAAAGAACAGTGTTGCCTTAATAACCCAAAAAAGCGCCGCTTGTCTCGTTGAGTGCAGCATTTTCGTAAAGTGTACCTCAATCGCTTATACCAATAGAGAAATGTTGCATTCAAAATGAAAAGATATTGCGGTGATGCTCGCAATACGCAATTTAATGTAATGCTTCGTATGAGATTAGCGATGTGCACTGATGATAAGATGTTGCTTTCAATCTATGGTATACACTTCACTATTTATGACAATGAGTTGTGCTTGATTATACCGAAGGCTGTGGACTTGCAGACGCATACTCCAGACTTATCCCACATAACTCGCGAAAAGTATTAGCAATTTCTGCCATTAATACTGATGAATAAACGCGGTCATTTCATCAAACATCTATTCGCTAACTCCCCATTACAGCACAAGCAGTTCGATGGAAATCCGTGAGATATTCTACAGTGCATAGAAATTATCAGCTAGCATGAACCTGTTGGACCAGTTTAACTTGTGGTCGATGGTTGTTAATGATGGTGTGATGTTCGTAGGGTTGTACGTTCCACGTTGCTGAAACAGTTTCAAGCCGGTCATTCTGGAAAGCAAAAGCGTTTATGGTTGGCAATAAAACAAACTGTTCGTTATATCATAAATATGCGGCGCCAACATACAGTGGAACCCACCTACAACGAATTCTTTGGTTGAACGAACACCATGATTTCCCAAATAAATTCCTTTTTTGTAAGCCTATTTGAAACATTCGTACAACGAGCACTTCAAGCTTATCGATTGACCGAAGGTTTATTATGTAAAAAGCATTTCAAAAGCGAACGCAGTTGAGTGTTGAAAACTGGGTTATTTCACTGAAAACTTATTTTACTCGCCAACCAATTTACACCAAAGTCGCATTAGAATTGAAAGCCATATATTGCGGCCGATTCTAATTTGAAGAAATACTTTTAAATAAATGATGCGAATAGACTGCTGGAAATGGACATGCATGTGACAATTTCGTTCACGGTGTATAAGGCCAGTAAGCACTAGAGCCCTACAGTTTTGATGCAACAAATCATTGATCTTTGGACTACAAGTTAGCATTGAATGTTCACGCGATCAATAAATTCGTTAGATAGGGGTATGATTGAATCCGGTACGTAATTATTAGAGAATTGATTTCGATTAATATGGCCGTTGGTATGCTTTATATAGCAGATCAATTTAGCTTATGAACTGATGAAATTTATATAGCTTATAAACTGATATATATATATATATATATATATATATACATATACAGTGGAATCCGCCTACAACGAACTCGTTTACAACGAATTCTTAGGTTAAACGAACACACCATGATTTCCCAAATAAATTCCTTATTTGAAAGCCTATTTAAAACATTCGTACAACGAATCTGTTCGTTACGAATCTCGCCTTTTACGAACATTGTACGCGTTCCCGACAGCTATGTTTGTTCAATAAAGTTCATACACACAACGAACTCGCTTTGTCTTGCCTTTAACACAACGCTATCCTCAAGAGTGGCCTGCAGTGCACTAAGAATAGAACTGACACAGCTTCGCGAGACACAGGCAGCCTAGCCTACCGTGTGCTAACTGACTCGCACGCACGCACAAGAAAATCACGTGAATTGTCTGTGACCGGTAGCTCCGTCTGTGAAAGATGCCAGAAGTGCTCTTGATCTCTGCAGGAGGTTTTTAGGATAGAAGGAAGAGACGTCGAAAGAGAACTTGAATTTGTGGAGAGAGTGATCGAGGCGGTGGCGAAGTCAAACTTAAACAAAAGAGCATCGCCAGCTACTTCATGAAAGCGTGAGATTGGACAGTCAGTGTGTGTGCAAGATGTTTTTACTACTTCGTTTTAGAATAAATTTACTATTATTAACATGAACTTGGATTTAATGTTGTGATCTGTGTGCTGTGGCATCATCTAATCATCAAATGGACTACACGTGTACAGAAAAACGGCGGCAAAATCACGTCTGACAATGCGTTTTACTTCCAACGAATTCCGCTTTTAACGAACATTTTACTCTCCCCCCCAGAGATTCGTTGTACCCGGGTTCCACTGTACTACCTGTCAAATGTTAACCTATTTCATGAGCACCCCTAAAGGTGCAGGCTGTCGTGTTCATTATGATTTTTGGCTAAACATGTTCTCAATTTGGTCATCGTTGCTGCGGGTTCTAAATTCCCGTTATCGCCGTGACGACTGTCCCAAATATATCAGCCATCACGCTTTCAGATCGAGGACAGAAGGTATTTACCTACGCACGCGAAGTGATGGCAAGCTTTTTAACCTAAACCGGTTGAGAGCACAAACCAAGGCACGAAATGTGCTTATCCGTGACCTGCTGTTTGCCGACGATGCAGCCTTTATTGCTCACTCCCAAGAGCACCTTCAGTCTCTAATGTACTGTTTTTTCGTCGGCATGCAAAGACATTGGGCTAACAATCAGCATGAGCAGGACCAAAGTCCTTGGTCAAGGGACTGTATCGCCTCCCATCATAACTGTTGGAAACTGTCAGCTTGAATCAGTACATCAGTTCACATACCTTGGTTCAACCATTGCGGATAACCTCTCGCTAGACACGGAGATTGATAAGCGTATTGGCAGAGCAGCGTCATTCTGTCCCGTTTGAACTCTCGTGTTTGGGGTAACCGCAAGCTGACTGTAAAGACAAAGATGATGGTATACAGCGCGTGCGTACTAAATGCTTACTGTACGGCAGTGAAACCTGAACCACCCACGCAAGACACGAACGGAATCCGAATGCTTTCCATCTACGAAGCATCCGTCGTATCTTGAACATATCGTGGATGGACAGAGTGACTAATGCTGAAGTGCTTTCAAAAGCTGGTCTACAGAGCATGTTCACTTTATTGCGACAGCGCCGCCTGCGCTGGCTTGGTCATGTCTACAGAATGGAAAATTGTCGTATTCCGAAAGATCTACTCTATGGTGAGTTGCGACTAGGAAGTCGACCATTGGGCAGACCGCACTTGCGGTACAAAGACGTTTGCAAAAGAGATATGAAAGCTCTTGGCATTGACCCCGTGAGTTGGGAAGAACTTGCTCTTGACCGCTCACATTGGAGGCACTGTGTAAAGCGTCGTCTGCAAGCTGGAGATGAGCAGATACAGCTCTTGACTGCTGAACGCAGATTACGCCGCCGGCGTGCAACTGACGCAATACAACCGAGTTCTGACTTTCGTTGACAGCGCTGCGGGAGAGATTGTTCCTCCCGAATCGGACTGTTTAGTCATTCCAAAAGCTGCAAAACTTGAACATTTACGCGATTGTGATGTACATCCATGGTCGACATCGACCGAAGGAGGCCAACAATAACAGCTTGTTTCGACAAAACGCTTTTCTCAACTGATTCGTCCAAAGCTGTTGGCTAGTGGTAATGGATCCCTGCTGAAAGTTAGAAGGGTGGTATTAGACGGATTCGGTTCGCCACAGACTGAATCCTAACGCACCATCGAGCCGATAGAACCAGTTGCCCAAACGTAAACAATGCACGCGCTCAACCATTGCCAAAAAAGCACGTGAATTGTCCTCGGAAAAGTGAAGTACTACGGAGCAGTAAACACGTATACTTGCGTCAACGCGCTGGCCAATAACTGTGTGATAATCGATCTGTCTGGTGTTACTCTGGCCTAACTGAATGCATGGCTTCGACTGCATGCTTGCGGTATATGTAGTATTGCAATGCACGACTTATTTTTGGACACGTTCTGAATTATGTTGGTTATATTTTGGACAGGTTGCATAAAAGATTATTTCGGAGTTGAATTGAAACATTTTAAACATAAACTACCTGAAAGTTCAAGATTTCTGTTGAAAAAAACAAATAGCTTAAAAAAACTAAGATTTACCCTATTCACGGTGACTCAGAGTGCTGTGTGAAAAAACTTCAAGGCATGTATGGAGTGGTTCAGCGCACGCTATAAAATGGCCAGCCATGCCTTGCCGCATTTAGCACGATAGTAGTTGATGTTTGCAAAATGTCGCATTCGCGAATCGTGGTAGCCAACCATCGTAGCCACGTCCTGCTAGGATTGTTTGAACTGGTAGGCGGTTCATCCTCTCACAAATGCGCTGTCCACGACCGCAAACAATGAAGATTAATCGCCGATATCAAGAAGTTTCGTGGTATATTACATTTGGCACTTCAAATCTACCACGATCTTGTAACTACCATGAATTCAGGACACACTCACTCACTCAGTCCTCTCCGTGCCGGGTGGCACATGAGGCGAAGACAACTTCACGCCAGTGGTTCCGGTCTGCCGCTGCTTCCGTTGCCGCCTGCACCGTGAATCCTTGTGCATGTAGTTCGCGTTCCAACGTTCTGCGCCAAGTTTCCTTGGGCCGTCCCCTTTTTCATTTACCTTGCGGACGCCAGTGAATGACTACCTTCGAATGCGAACTGGGATCCATCCTGCAGACATGACCGAACCATCTCCACCGTCGTCTTTTGACTACGGTAGATACCACCTCCAGACCAGTTTTTCGCAGGAGCTCTTCATTCGAAATGGTGTGTGGCCAAAAAATCCGTAGAATCCTTCTCAAGCACTTAGTTTGAAACACGTTCATTCTGCGCTCAATGACAGCGGTCGTCTTCCAGCATTCCGATGCATACAGCAACACACTCAGAACGTTGCTCTTGAAGAGTCTGATCTTCGTGTTAATGCTGAGAGCGGAGGATTTCCAAATGGAATTCAGCATGCAGAATGCTTGGTTCGCCTTTCCGATCCTTCTCCTGACCTCAGCTTTACAGTCACCATTTACAGTCAGTTTGCTCCCAAGGTTGACTGTATCTGTAACCTCAATGAGCGGTTGACCGTCCACGAACACTGGTGGTTGCTCCGGAACATTCTTCCGCATTACCTCCGATTTGCCAGCGTTAATTTCTAAACCCACCGTCTTGCCGATTTCGGATAGTCGATCGCTCTTGCTCTGGATGTCACTGATCTTGCACGCCAAGAGGGAAACATCATCCGCATAGTCCAGGTCTTCTAGCGGTCCCGCTGGTGTCCATGGAATGTCTGCTGCCCTGCCATCGGTCACCTGTCTCATAATCCAGTCTATTGTTAGGGAGAAGAGTATCGGCGAGAGGATACATCCTTGCCTCACTCCCGTACGAACCTCAAACTTCTCAGTAAGCATTCCATTGTGAGCGACTTGGCATTCAAATTTCTCATAAAAGGCTTTTATGAGATTCACTATCTTTGATGGTATACCATAATTCAAGATTCAAGAATTTATGGTCACAAAAAGCACATAGCTTCACAATTACCATATCATAGTAAATATGCATTCAATAAGAGGTATAAAAAATCAATTATACGATGTCACTGGGGTCAAGTAATATGCTTACCCTGAGTCAATACACAGGCATCGTCAAATCGTTAAGTAACAAATAATTGTCCAAGGTTCGAGTGAATGTTTGGATACAGGGATGACGGATGACGGAGGATTTTCCATAACACTGGTCGGTGAACGCTATCGAAGGCCTTCTGGAAGTCGATGTAGGCCACACGTAGCTCTGCATTCCATTCATGTGTCTGCTCCAGGATCTGACGGAGGACAAAGATTTGGTCAATGCAAGATTTTCCTTTCCTGAACCCGGCTTGCTCTTGTCGTAAAATGGATTCAACTGCATTGGAGACACGTCGGAGAATGATGCGGCAGAATACTTTGCTCGTGACTGATAGAAGGGTAATACCTCGCCAATTGGTGCAGTAGCTCAAGTCACCTTTCTTCGGAAGTTTGATTATAGTACCCGAACGCCAGGCGTCCGGTACCTGCTCAGTATCCCAAATGTTCTGGAATAGGTCTCGCAAAACTTTCGGCGTCTCTTCGGTTTCCGCCTTGAGCAGTTCGGTATACACTCCATCGTCACTAGGTGCCTTCCCATTTTTCAACCTCTGGATAGCAAATTGCACCTCTTGGAGGCTGATGGGGTCTGTGTTGACGTCGAGATATGTAGCTGCCTCAGGTATATCGACGTTGGTTTGAGGCGGTGGGCGGTTTAGAATAAGCTCAAAATGTTCTCGCCATCTGGCTTACTCTTCTTTCGCAGCAGTTATTACTTCTCCACGATTGGTCCTCACTTGCTGATTGCTTGCCTGATTACGATTGCAGAGCTTTCGAGCAATCTGATATAACGTTCTCCAATCATTCATTCGGCACGCCTCTTCTGCTTGTTGTGTCAGGTTTTCCACATACCGTCTGTTGTCCTTCCTCGCTGATTTTTTAACCTCTATCTTTCATTCTATACTCTTCAGTGATGACATTCCTTTCATTAGACGGTTTCTTGCTTAGCATGCGTTTCTTTACATCTTTTCTCTCTTCTATGAGTTGCCAGGTTTTCGCCGAGATCCACGAGGCTTTGCCCCTCTCTCTGTACCCGTGGACTTTTCTCCGACGGCTTTTAGTGTGCGGTTGAAAACATCAATCGTCATTGAATCCTTGGGCTGGGCGCTGATTTCCTCTCTCAGGATGTTGCTCAAAGCTTTTCTCGTGGCGTCATCGCTCAGCGTATTCACATTCAACCGTGGGCTGCGCTGAATTCCGATATTTGCCCTTCTCAGTTTCAAACAAATCTTTCCCACAACCAGGAAATGGTCGCTACCAATATCGGCACCACGCATGACCCTCACATCTTGTAACGAGCGCTTCCATTTACCATTTATCATCATGTGATCAATTTGACTTTCTGTTATGCCGTCCGGAGAAGACCAGGTTATTTTATGGATGTTTTTGTGGGGGAATAGGGTGCCTCCAACGACAAGATCGTTCTCTTCACACAAGTCAAGTAGCCTCTCCCCATTATCATTCTGTTGGTCAACACCATGCACTCCCATGGTACGCTCCCTGCTTGTATTTACAGTTCTGGTTCTAGCGTTAAAATCTCCCATTACCACCAGTAGGTCGTGCTTTGGGATGACCCTCAAGACTGATTGCATGGCTTCGTAAAACCTGTCTTTTTCCTCTTGGGCTGCATCTTTTGTTGGAGCGTACGCTACCACAATCGAGTTTGCAAAAGCTCGAGTTTAGTCTGGCATATAGGAGTCGCTCGTTTACACACTTCCATTGCATGATCGTACTGCTGGTCTTTCTGCTTGCAAGCAGAGCGATTCCACCATGATGGAGGTTATCTTGCCTTCCTGACCAAGTAATAGTCTCACCGCTATCTAGCTTTCGCTGTCCAGAACCGGTCCATCTCACCTCGGAAATTCCAAGTATACTCAGATCATACATGTTGAGCTCATGTATGGCTTGATCTACAGCGTTCGAACGTTCCAGCAACCAAGTCTTATCGTTCTTTTCGGCGCAAGGAGATCGGCCATCGGGCTGGAAACTTCCTTTCGGCTTTCATCTCCATCCGTCATGGGACCTTTTGTAAGGTTCGCGTCATTCCTGTAGCCATTGATAAGTAGAATTTTCGGATCTGTTGTCATCGTTTCCGTAGCAATGTTGCTTTTACGGGATAGGGTCGCTAACCCTAAGCCCAACCCTCCTCCTTTCTCAGACGGGCTTGGGACCGTCCTTGGAGGAGTTAATTCAGGACACATCCATGCTAAACAGCGCTATGAAGGAAAGAATGAGACAGAAGTTAGGCTCCTCTGGGTTCTATACCAATAAATTATATTCACAACCCGTCAGTAAAGACGAAAATGAGATTAAGTGTATGCACACCAGTAGAAAATATCATCACAAACTAATCGAACTTAACGGTACCGGATATCGTTGTTCCAGTATCTGTACAAAATCTCTTTTTTGGATGTGACCGACTAAGGCATGGGGAGGATACATAGTCTGTTTGAAACAATCATTAATCTGCAGAATTATCTTTTTAATATAGATTGTTACTTTGGGAGAAAAAATTATTGGTTGGTTACTCCACTATTTACAACCGCAACTCCAGACTATAATAATAGACTGTTAGATGTGTTGAGCTATGTAACAAAACGGTTTCCAACAGATGATGTGGATATCAGTTGCTATACAACCGAGTAACTTAACCGCTTAGACTCGACAATCAATTTTACAGTCTTGGATTTACTCGTATGAAAGTTTAAGATCAATAAAATTTAATCTGGACCTGCTCCTAGCACAATAAAGAAAGAGAGAATCTTGTGTAAAAACCTCCAATTAAAAGTATCGATCATGAATTGGAGTTACTTCTAGCGCTGGAATTTAAAGCAAAATGCCTATTGAATGTCAATTACCCTGTCTTGTGTCGCAAAAGTACCAGTTCAATACACGAATCGGACAGTCAAATTTCTTTCGAAATAACTCATTTCTACTCAGGCGCGAACCGAATGTCATAGTCCACAAATGAGTTTTATATGAAGTTTTAAATGTTGGAGCGAAGCGCGCAATCGATTTCTCAGTTGTTACTACTCACCAGTTGTATGTATCCTCGGCCCGATATTCAAAGCTCATTCTGACTTTGTGCTAAACACAATTTTTTGAAACGTCGAAGATAAATCCGTTGGTTTCACCCAGTTAGTTGAAAACAGCTTTGGCGTAGTAAAAGTTATTCATACCGGGGAATTCAGATCCAGTTCTGGGCGCCCAAATGAATTATTCATAAATCACACCGATTACCCTAATTTAAATGAAGTATGGAGCTCAGTACTTATGGAAATCATCGGGAGAAGATAAGATAAGCTCGAAACTGTGTTAAACATGTCCCAAAGATTTGTCTGAAACTTAGAGTGACATATTTATGTGAGACTGGTAACGAGTACCTGAAAATTAGAACAAATAACACCAAGTCACACATGGCGCCTACTAACCTCCACAAGTTTTCGAATGCAGCAAAACGGATTTTTGCCTAAATGTATTCCTGACGAGCTTTAGCAATAAAACGAGTGTTATTAATGCAGGTGGATCTGATCAGACAATAACGAATACTTCGCTTTGGGATTTAAAGCGAAGAAAGGGTCGAGGAAAGACTGCGGTAATCACAGGGGTATCAGTCTCATACCGGTGGTTTCTAAACTGTTTGCTTCAATCATCCTGACCAGGCTTAACAGCTACCGAGAAGCAGAGTATCGAGAAGAACAGGCTGGTTTCAGAGGAGGTCGCGGGTGTGTGGACCAAATCTTTTGGAGCAACGTTACCAATACGCACGTCCAACAATTATCGTCTCTCTTGACATACGAGCAGCCTTTGATTCCATTGACAGAACCGCTCTCTGGGACTGTCTCATTCGCCATGGTGTCCCACCGAAGTACGTAATCCTGCTCAAGAAGCCACACCACCGGCAGAGTCAAAGCCTATGGTGATTTATCCAATCAGTTTACCATTTCCAGCGGGGTTCGTCAAGGATGTCCGATCTCCCCATTCCTATTTAACTTTGCGATTGACGATGTCATGCAGGCAGCAACAGCTCAGCTACCGAATTGTGGGATCGACCTGCTCCCCGGTCGACGAGTTATGGATCTGGACTATGCTGACGACATTGCTCTCCTCGGAGAGGATGCTTGCGCCATACAAAACGCTTTGGATCTACTCGTTGATCAGTTGTCGTTGTATGGATTACACTTCTCTCCGTCAAAATTCAAAGTGTTCCTACAGGATTGGACAGACCCAACACTTGATTTGACGATCGAAAACCATAAACTGGAAGTGACTGACAGATTCACCTACCTAGGGAGCTGCATCACCACTGGGGGCGATATCGAAGCTGAAATCACAGCATGGATTGCAAGAGCACGCCATGCTTTCGCTGGGCTACGGCATCTGTGGCGCCGACGCGATGTTGGATTACGCTGGAAGGGCAGAGTGTACCAGGCCACCGTACGAGCAGTTCTACTGTATGGCTGCGAGACGTGGACGCTGCGACAAGCCGATAGTCAACGATTATCGACGTTTGATCATCGCTGCCTGCGGAGTATAGCTCGTTTAAGCTGGCAACAGAAAGTCAAAAATGATGACGTCAGGAAGGCAGTCCTCGGCGATCGCTCTGTGCCAATCTCCGATCATATATCCATGTGCCAGCTGAGATGGCTGGGGCACGTTTTCCGTATGGATGAGCGACGCCTTCCTCGCCTAGCTCTTTTTGCTCTCGCTGGACCTGATTGGAAACGTCGCCGTGGCGGACAAAGGAATACCTGGCGGAAGACCCTCAAGCGTCTAACAGCCCCACTAGCCATCGTGGGAACATCGCGCTTACCCGGGTGGGGTCCAAAGGACCGTGAAGATATGTGGCTGGTAACACTCAGTGTGATGGCAAAAGAAAGGAACCAGTGGCGAGAATCCTGCCGTGCTTGTGTTCCCGTTTATCAATGACCCTCCCCCCTACCTTTTTCCAAAAAAGACAAAAAAAGATCAAAAACGGCATGTGTAAACAGACAGACAAAAAAATCCCCGTCTTTTTTTATCTTTTTTCTTTCATCATGTACCTTCTTCATGGTAGACTTGTTGGCACATCGTCTGTAAAGACTTGTGT
>JACCGJ010000323.1:76587-93699 GCA_013407085.1 Atriophallophorus winterbourni | reverse complement strand
AAACGCGAACTTCAGTCTCCTTGCTTTGTGATAATTTGCTCGAGTAAAGGGTCTCACGGAAAATTCAGAGTGGAATCCTAGAAACCTTGGATCGACATCTCACAGTTAGAAACAGGAGAAGCACCTTGATTCTACGCACGGTCTACATCGTTTACACGATGCTCCTCGTAGGAAGCTCTCGTGATGTTTGGTCGTAGAATCTTATAAACCTTTCAGCGATGTAGTTTAGAAACAGAAGAAGTAGCATCAGCAGCACCTTGATTCTACGTACGGTCTACATCGTTTACACTTGGCCGCTTGGCCGATATGCACTCGTGTGGTGGGAATCGCCAGGAAAGGTTGTTTTTCGTCGGCAAGATATATATTGTTTGCAATCTGCTGATTGGTAAAGGAGGGTAGTAAAAAACTATTTAATCCACCGGCAAACGGTTGTCTGACTCGCTAGCATGCACATGGTGTCCGTGATTCTTCGCTGACACTGATAATGCTGGCAAGCGAGAGGTCGATGTTACGAATCCGTGCTGTGGCTTACCAAAGTAATGTGTTGTTCACATCCCCCGAAATGACACTCCACTACCGATTTCTGGCTTTCTGCCGTCATCAGGTGGAAACAGTAAGATTAGTTTTAGTGAGCCTTGAAACAGTGGATAAATGGTAAACAAGGTAATAATACTTGAATGCCACTTTTGCGTAGGGTTAGTACAACGAACCACGGTGTTCAAACACAGAATCACATAGTGCTTCGTGGTCAAGCACTCAAGGCGCTTATGGATGACCAAAGTGATGTATTGCTCACATACTCCGAAATGACACTCCACTACCGGTTTCTGGCTGTTTGCCGCCATCATGCTTGTTGGAAAATTCCGTTCTTCATCATACCCAGATGTAAAATGGGTACTAGCAGTTGCCGGGAGAATGTTTGCGACAACCTAGCGCACCTAGTGGAAGATGTCATATCAGTGTATATAGAGAGGAAGGATTACATCAGTTTGATTGTTCTAATACCTAGTACATTGTTCACACAGACTTCGTGGACAGTCGACCCAGCGATTTACACTCACTTACCTCCCCATTTGAAGCCGACTCATCCTCCAGGAGGAGATAGTCGCACAAAGTAAAGTAAAGTAAGTGAGCCCAACCTTTTCCAACCCTAATCTTATTCACCCACGAATCCCACAACACCAGACAAAGCCAGTTGGTTAAGTGTATTTGTTCTCGATACGACGGTACGCCTATCTTATATAGGCAAAACACAACATGCCTGTCAGTGTGATCTTATTTATCCATCGGTTTGATGCTAGGCGACTCACGTCAATCCCTTACCGCATTCATCTCCTATTGCTCATCGTTTGAGTGCGGTGGCGGTTGCCCCGTGTTTCCGTGCATGTTGTCGCTCAAAGTGTTCCGATGCCGTCCTCCCGGAACCCGAATGGTATTTTTATCGTCTCCTGCTCTGATGCTGTGCCAGACGGTGCTGCTCCACATATTGGTATTTCATAACTGCTAGCATGCTTGAGACTGTAGATTGTTTTACTATCTCGATAGTTCAATTGATCATTCTGCATCGTTAGATGACAAGGTCTCGGCATGTATTTCTAAGGCGACCGTAGCATTCCGCAACTAAGGTCATCTTTGGCGTACGAAAGGACTGTCTCTGTTACTCAAGGGTAGAGTCTATAAAGCGACAGTTCGGGCTGTGTTACAGTATGGCTGCGAAACTTGGAAACTCGGTGTCTTCAAGTATTTGACAGCCGATGTCTCTGCAGCATTTCGAGAGATAGCTGGTACAGTCGCATATGTAATTATGCTCTCCGAAATAAGTTGTTGGGTAGTAGTGTTGATATAGAGAAGCAGATCAACCTGCATAGGTTACGCTGGTTGGGTCACGGTTTACGGATGCCGGACCACAGACTTCCAAGACGGATTCTTTTTGTGACGCCACATCCTGATTGGCGTAAATCTCGGGGTGGCCAAATTGCTACTTGGCATAGACAGTTACAAACCCTTACTAGTAACCTTTCCAAAGTCGGCGCAGCGCGTCTTCCAGGCTGGTGTCCCCGCGATCATATATCGCAATGGCTAGTTACGCTCCAGAAACCTTGTTCAATGGCGGTCTTGCACTAAGCATCTTCTTGGAGTGTTTGCTTAACCTTGTATGTTGTCAAGCGGAGTGACGAGAAAAGCTTGTTATGATGCATGACAGTGAAAGCCGCAAGGAAGCTGCCATGCTGATGACGCTCTACTCGTTCACGAAACTTGTTTGAATGTATGTTCCATTCGAGATGTAGGCACCTCATCCCAGTTTGTTCTATAGTAACCGTAGCTATTTAAGTTCCACCCTTCCCCATCTTTTAGGATTTTACTTTTTCATGGTTCTGTGGCAGTTAAGCATTCGGTACGTGCTACCTTTGTTATGTTGTCTATGGGGATGATGATGATAATCCACATATCTTCCGAAAGCTTGTGATTAATATTCGTTGCCAATGTACACACCTCTTTGTGTTAGTTAAAGCTTACTATCTTTGAAAATACCACTTAACTATGCATGCCGCATGATAGTGTTTTTCCAGATTTTGTCACATCGTCTCACTGAGTGTCTGTCGATCAAAACTTGGTAAAAAGTTGCATTTCATTTCATTCATTCCTCTCCGTACCGGGTGGCACATGAGGCAAAGACAACTTCACGCCAGTGGTTCCGGTCTGTCGCTGCTTCCGTTACCGTCTGCACCGTGAATCCTTGTGCATGTAGTTCGCGTTCCAACGTTCTGCGCCAAGTTTCCTTCGGCCGTCCCCTTTTCGTTCACCTTGCGGACGCCAGTGAATGGCTACCTTCGTATGCGAACTGGGATCCATCCTGCAGACATGACCGAACCACGGATCTGTTGTCACCGTTTCCGTAGCAATGTAGGTTTTACGGGATAGGGTTGCTAGCTCTAAGCCCAACCCTCCTCCTTTCTCAGACGGGCTTGGGACCGTCCTTGGAGTTGCATGCTGGCGATATATTCGTTGTGCTTCTAGCAAATGATAGCCTCACATATGACAATTGATTGAAATTTTGTCCAAACTGATATTTCGTTTTAGCTCATAATCAACTCTGATTCTCTAGGTACCTTCCTGGGTAACAATATGAAAGAACGGGAAGAGCTACAAATTTTTACAAAAACTGTTTCCGTATGGTGAGTTATTGTCAACTGATAGATGGTCGAAGTTTCAAAACGATTCTCAAATTCATCAGTCTTTTTACGTGTGTGTTCTCAAATATTTGCTAGTGCCACGTGGTTATTTCCCATGCTTGTTCGACGTTTTTGTGAGTTAGAGTCGTTGGATCCGTTTGCTCATCCTTGTACTTTGAAACTTGAAACATAGTCTAGGGAGATTAAGTCATTTTAATTCATGTCACATCACCTTCTTGGTCCTAACGTTTACTTTCTATTTACACCCTCATATCTGTCTAGGCCTGGGCAGTATCTTAGCCCACGTGCAGTCTCTGATCGTGCGGTATTTTGCCTGGATCAGGCTTGTGTGCTTTCATACCATACCATGCCATGTCGACCAGGGTGTACTGACACTTAATCGCCAGACATTTAAACCCCAATCATAAGACGTAAATCATCGTCTGCCTCATAATCTGCTTTCATCCCTAGTTCACATATTTTTCGTTGCATGACTTGGCATAGATGAAAATAACATCCAGTCACTCTTGCGGATAGGAAGTTTGAGCGAAATGCATTCATAGTTGCACTTTCAAAGTCAGTTAAAGCCATATCTCGCAACACACTAAGCAACTTGTTATATGTAATAGCTGGTGGTGTGACGCCTTCAGCATATTGAAAATGTATAGTGTATAACTGGTAGAAAAGCGAAGGTTCAACCTTGAACGTCCCATCACTAAATCACATCTTGCTCAGAGACCGTGTGCGATATCATCGTTAGATGTAACTAATCTCGCTCTACACTTGTGAGTTCTTCCTTCATCCCGTTCAATCACAACGCTATTTTCTATCCTCCAATTTCATGGTCACTTAGCTTTCCGCACCTGTTGTTCTCGGCTTCCTTCGGTCATAAGCGCATGAATGAATAAACAGTCCAATTCGGGAGGAACAATCACTCCCGCAGCGCTCATAGCAATTGTCAGTACTCGGACAAATTTGCACACGTGATGTTCGAGGAGCAGCCGATAGCGGTATCTGATCTGCTTAAAGATGATGCCATACACAATATCTCCAATGTGAGCGGTCAATAGCAAGTTCTACCCAACTAGGAGAATCAATGTCAACAGCTTCCATATCTGATTTGCAAACATTCTTGTATGGTATGGTATGAAAGCACAAGCCTGATCTAGACAAAGTGCCGCACAGTCAGAGACTGCACGTGGGCGAAGATACTGTCAGGTTGCCCAGGCCTAGACAGATATGAGGAAGAAAAACGGTAGTGAGACTCCAGCCTGTTTCAGCATGCAGCTCACTACTGTTAGCCAACCAATTTAGCACGATGTTAGCCGCACAACACAGAAATGCTGCACGATTGCTCATCCGTGCAAACATCTTTATACCGCGAATACGGTCTGTCAATTGCCGACCTACTTATTTCAACTCAGCATACAGTCGATTTTAGTTGACTACAATCACTTTCCGTTCTGTACACATCACCACTTGTAACACTTAATTTCCACTTTATTCGGAACTTGTGTTTCGGTTCCCCGTCAGCGAATTCGATTAAATCATAGTTGTTGTTTTTGATGGCTTTTTCTCCGATTTCCTGCTCGTGTCATTTTTTTTCGATCTCCTAGGTCCTATTTGGAACAACCGGACATTCGTGCGCGCTACACCAATCCATTGTATTCCGGGGCACCCAGTGACCGCGAGAACTATGCTTGCTGGCCTTGTCTTGCTCCCCAAGCAATCGTACGTTCCATTCTAGTCGAGCTCTGGTTTCCCTCCTTTGAAATGACATGCCATTATTATCCCTCTTAGGATGTTTGGTCCGAGTTTTATCAAGGTCAGTTGTTCCTCGATCCGACCGCGTTGTGGGAGAAACCGCGCCAGGCTGTTCGTCTCATTACGGAGAAATTTTATTCGCAAACTGAACATGTTGCTCATTTGAGAAGGTGAGTATTACTGGTGTTCACGTGGATTTGTTTGTGCTTACTTGTTACTTGTGTGCGACTATCTCCTGGTGGATGAGTCGGCTTCAATGAAGATTCTTGGGAAATTGGGTACAAAGCATCGTCCCCAGCACCACTCGGCGTTTGTTCGAGTCAGCTTCTCTAGCCTTTGCACAACCAAGTGCGACCTGCAAGGCATCAGGGAGTTGCCAGAAAAAGGTGGTGTGCACCAACTAACCGTCTACGAAACTCTGTTCCAGATTTTTCCTCAGAGTTTTCTCTCGAACCCTTTACCGCGATCGAGTATCTTGCAAGGCAGCAGAGGTTTAAAATCAGGGTTTACCTTCCCTTAGATGAAATGCCCTCCCAGGCTAACGAGCTCCATCTGCCCGAAGCAAACTGGTTTTCAGGCTCCAGTCACTCACCCTCTCCACTTCTCCTGTTGGTTAACAACCTTTGTTTGTGTGCAAATTTGAGCTAACATGCTATCAACCTGCTAAATTGATTTGCCGTCTTTAATGAACTGTATTACCTGAATTGCGCGGCGACTAGACCTTAACGCCGAGCGATGTTTGATGTACTTTCGCGACCCATCGAACTATACCTGGCTATGTCCTTCGGGCACAAGCAGAGCTAATTATAACAGAACGGTCCGTGGATAGAAGTCAGACGAATACCGTGTCAGTCCCATTGTGAGTAAGGCTCTTTAGCCAAAGACTGATTGAAAACCCTAATTGTTATCTTATCTAGGCACAGGTGACCAGGCATCTCGTGATTGTAATTATTTGGTTCTTATACGGGTTGTCTCTCCCCTCATCATCACTCATGCTGTTTGATCGAATTTGTGTAAGCTGTTTCCCATTGGTCCATAGGTTGCAACCAATTGGAGATGCTGGTTAATTCAGTTAGTTATTGAGTGATAAGTTTCAAGAAATTCTCGGTTGCTTCCTTTGGGTGCTATCTACGTCAGTTCGAACTGGTAGCAACGGAATCTATAAAAGTGTTAGTTTAAACAAACTGGTATGAGGTGCCTACACTTCCGATAGAACAGCTATCCAAACAAGTTTCATGGACGAGTAGAGCATAAATCAACACAACAACCATCTTGAGGCTTTCACTTTAATACATCATAATAAGCGTTCCTCTTCACTCCACGTAATGGCATACAAGTTTAAGCAAACACTCCAAGAATGTGCTTAGTACAAGACGCCATATCCTGAAGCGTAACTAACCATTGCGATATCTGATCGCGAAGACCCCAGCCGGGAAGACGTGGTGCGCGGACTTTGGAAATGTTCCTGGTAAGAGTTTTTAGTTGACTGTGCGATGTGATGGTTTTGCCACCACGAGGTTTACACTTGTCGGGATGCCGCGTCGCAAAAACATTCCCTTTCGGAAATCGGTGGTCGGACATCCGTTAAACTTGACGGAACCACCGTAACCTATGCATGTTGATCTGCATCTCTGTACCAACATTACTACCGAAGAGCTTAATTCGTTGTGTATGCGGCTGTAACTACTGACTCCCAAAATGCTGCGGAGACATCGGCTATCAAATGCTTAAAGATACCGAATGTGCTGTTCACGTAAGGTCCAAGTTTCGCAGCCATACGTTAACAGCCCGAACTCTACCCTCGTGTAACGGAGTCAGTCCTTCTGACGCCAGAGGTGACCTAGGTTACGGAATGCGTGCCGAGACCTCGTCATCTAACGATGCAGAATTATTGATACAACTACCGAGATACGTAAAACCATCTACCATTTCAAACACCTGATTGTCAAGTAATAAAGTGCTGTTTGACATGTCGATGTCCTGCAGCAGGACACTGCACTTAGAGGGTGCAAAACGCATTGCAAATGCGGGCACAATACTAGCTAACTTGTTCAGTCCCGCCTGTGCAACGGTGTAGAAGTCATAAAGCAGATTTATAGCATCAGCATAATCCAACTTAACAATCTCGCTACCTGGTATTATGTATTATTATTATTAGTGTTCCATAATGGCATCAATTACCATATTTAATAGAAACGAAGAAATCGGATGTCCTTGTCTGGTGCAAAGTCAAGATGGAGGAGGTCAAATCGTCTCCCAAGTTCGGTCAAGTTTGGCGAATTAAACTTTTATCAGTGTCGCCAGTCTCATGCGTTTGTATGGAATATTTCATAGTGAAGCGTGCTCTCGAAATCTTTCTCCAAGTGATTGAACAGTCTCCTTGTACCCTATGTCGCAAGTGTCTTTTTGCAGAATTCGCTGGATTCACTTATCCAGCTATGTTGGGCCAAGATCATGTCTCATCTTTTGTGGCAAAATCAACACGATGCTATCAATAAACAGCGAGCTCACTAAAAATATAGTCATCCGCTTGCTGACCATGGTTACTCTAAAAGCCTAATTAAATGCTGATTCAACCGGATAAAATATCCATCTCATCATATTTTGCGGTAAATATACTGTATAGTGTACCTGCCTGGGATGTGAGCAACACATTACATTGGTCTTCAATCTCTACATGACCAAGAATTACTATGTGATTCTGTGTTTCGACATTTTGATTCGTTGACTCCAACGCTTAATTTCCATGGTTGTCACAGCCGGGGCGGCAGTGGGGATGCAGTCTCGCCACTGTCTATACAAATGCTCCCATATGGCGTTGCGCTCAAACAGCCTCTGACAACCAAGTCAGCTCCTGGCCTGCACGTGGCGGAACTGCTTCTACTGACAGGAGAAGGGGCGAAGGCGGATGAACTGGCGCCTCAAAACCAGTTTTGCTTCCGTGTAATATGGAGCTCGTCACATCCTGGGAGGGCAGTCCATCTAAGGGAAGGAAAACCCTTATTCCAAACCTCCGCTGCCTTGCGGCATACCCGATTGCGGGAAATGCTTCGGGAGTGAACCCTGAGGAAAATCCTTGCTGCCTCGCAGGTTGCATCTGGTCGTGCAAAGGCTAGAGAGGCGTACTCGAACAATCGCCGAGGCACTTCAAGAGAGGCGCAAGAACCCTCAAAATGGTCACCGGCTCTCGTGAAGGAAAAAAAAACCGCTGCCTTGCGGGTAGACTTTTGAGTCAAAGGCTCCGGGTGGGGTCCCCTAAGCCAACCCCCTACTTCGGCCTTGGCAACCGGGTAGTATGTCGCCTTCAACAAGAACCATGGAACCTACATTTTTCTTTCATCATGTACGCTCTTCATGGTATACTTGTTGGCACATCGTCTGTAAAGACTTGTGTAATAATAATAATAATAAAACGCTTAATTTTGTTCATCTCTTTCGCTTCGTTTTTAGCATTCTAGAGCAACTTGAAAAGGAGGCGGTCGCCAATGGTGTGCTTTAGCAAATTGTTTACTGGAGACATGGTGTGCACTGTGTTCCCGTTGCGCGCGTTCAACTGTGATTTCCTTCTTTTGTAATTTTGTTTAATTTTCTGCACCTCTCTTTTCAATTATAGACTTACAGTTACGCGATTGTTTTTTGACTTTGTGCTACTGTTTTAATCATTTGTTTTTTTACCGGCTATGATTTAATGGCATTAGTGCCTTATAGACCTCTCCGCTTGCGACGTCATCATCATGAAGCACAAATCTGGAGCCAGACAAAGTGCCAAGTTTGTTATGCTTGTGGGCGTGATACTTCCCGGTTGCCCAGGCCGAAATAGGGGGTTAGCTTAGGGGGCCCCACCCGGAGCCTTTGGCTAAAAAGCCTGAACCACAAGGCAGTGGCTTGAGACTGAGTTTGTCTGACCTCTATAGATCGACCTTCCTGGTATGAGTAGCTTTGCTGGCACTAAAAGGCACCACACAGTATAGCTCAATGGGTCATGAAGGTACACAAACCATCGCACCACGTTAAGGTCCAGTCTCAGCTTTCCAAATCAATCTTTCTCTTGTCTTGAGGTGTAGGCACCTCTTCCCAGTTTGTATGTGCTTACTCTTCTATCAAATCCGTATCTATTTAAGTCCCACCCTTCCCCATCTTTTAGGATTTTACTTTTTCATGGTTGTGTGGCAGTTAAGCATTCGGTACGTGCTACCGGTGTAATGCTGTCTGTGATGATGATGTTGATCTCTTGTCCATGTTGTCCAAAAAGTACTATGGCAAACGATCTCCCAAACTTGGTGATCGTTGTGTTGTTCGGTTTTGAAACACTCTTTCCGCAATCGACGCTTGCTCTGCAATATTCTGTCAGTATCGCAACTAAAAAGCAAGTCATCAGCTTTGTTTTACGAATCCAGATGACACCGGGCCTTGTTTACTATTGGAATCGGTACACCCAATCTCTACCGCTTGGTGGTCATGTTCCAAGCTCTCGCGTTCCTGAGCAGCTGATCAACACCCTCAGTTCAATTTACGCGGGACGATTTTGCCCATTAAAAGTCCAGATTTTTTCGGTGGTACACCACAAAAGAGAGTCCACCACTTTCCGGTGTGAGAGTTTTCTGCCCGTCAGATTTAATCGGTGTTAGCCTACACTGTATCTGATGGGAAGTCCTGACAAGGAGATCAGATCGGTTGGACGGCCACAACAGACGTTGCTGGCTCCTTCTCGACTGGTCGGGCATATGACGCTACTCAAATGTGCCAGTCTGAAGAAACATTCATGAAGGCTAAATCGCGATCGGTCAAACGGTGAACGCTAGCTCAGGCCGTAAGGCATGAGACTACAATGGTGAAGGTCCTGGGTTCGAGTCCGACCCGAGACAGGATATGCACTGCTGATGAGCTCAAATAAGAGCGAAACTCGAGTCCAGTGCTTCCAATGTGGAACGTCGTGATAAACTTTGTGAATATTTCGAAGGACTTGGTACTGATGAGTAGTCGCAAAAAAACGGAATAAGTGTTTACAAGACTTTAACGAGAAGTTCGGAAATTACACCTTGCTATTGCACAATGATTTGTACGTGGATATATAAATCCAACATCGATGGTGAGCTTCAGTTTGGTGGTCTATACGATCTTGTGAAGTTAATTTCGTCATCAAATCGGCGTGTCAGCTAAATCGTGGAATCGTAATTTGACTTTCAGAGGCCGCACATTCATGCGACAATTATGCGCTCTCCCATACTTCACAAGGAATTTAACTTTGGAACCAGAAAATTTATCAACGGTATGTATCAAGTAAATAAAATGACTCAAGATGTTCATGTTTCTGAGTGTCTAAAGGGTTGAATAATGCTTGAAACAGGAAAGCTCCAGTGTGCAAATTAGAATGCGCAAGTGTTTAATTTCGATACACGTTTGGCTTTATGTTTATGACTATACATCAGTGCAAAGCCCTCATCAATATTCCCAAAATTAATCAAAATGATCCATAACGGAAGCACAGAAGTCGAGCTTCGGTGTTATTTGCTCTCATCAACATTGCATACCCTCCGCTGACGTGAAACCCCGACCATTGTCATCGCACGCCCTACGGTCTGGGCAACCTCCACCATTTGACCGATTCCGATAAAGCATTCACGAATGCTTCTCTAGACTGGGAGATTTGAGTAGCATTCCATATTCAGCCAGTCGAGAAGGAGCCAGCAACATCTGTTGTGGTCGTCCAACCGATCTGATCTCCTTGTCAGGTCTTCCCATCAGATACAATGTAAGGTAACCGATTAAATCTGACGGGCATTGTTGTTCCCGAGTGTTTGGAGAGTTATTTCATTATGTTTGGCGACTACTCATCAGTACCAAGTCCTTCGAAATATTCACAAAGTTTATCACAACGGTCCACATTTGAATCACTGGACTCGAGTTTCGCTCTTATTTGAGCTCATCAGCAGTGCCTATCTTTTCTCTGGTCTGATTCGAACCCAGGATAATCACCATTGTCGTCTCATGCCTTACGGCCTGGGCTACCGTTTGACCGATCGCGATTAAGCCTTCATGAATGTGTCTCCAGATTGACACATTTGAGTAGCGTCATATGCCCGACCAGTCGAGAAGCAGCCTGCAACTTCTGTTGTGGTCGTCCAACCGATTTGGTCTCATTGTCAGGTATTCCAATGCGATACACTATAAGCTAACACCGATTAAATCTGATAGCGAGTCACTACTGTATTCTCGCTATCGCAGTTGTTCGCTGTGATACAAATTTACTTCTCTAGAATTTCTCTCACATTTTAACAGCAATAGTGTTGATTCGACGATAAGGCTTTCTATCTCGGTTATTTGGCATTGAATTGTGGTTTTATCCATGGTTCGCGGTTTTACCTCACATTTTTATTGGAAACGATGAATGCATGAAAAAGTCTAGCCTACCAAATTAGCTTTTGCTTCAGGATTTAACTCAATCCCTCTATTGAGATTTCCCATTTTTGTGGGTTCTTTTATTCCCGCCGCCTCCTGTGGACCTGTCCTCCTGACAAGCCGCATTCTCAATTTGCCTTTGCGTTTTTTCCAGATTCTTTTCCCCGCGTTGAATCATGCTGCTGGGATCTCCGCGGCTAATTTGCTCCCATAGTCCCATAGTCGGGATCAAATGTACTCGCGGGTTTTTCACCCGAAAGCAAGAAGAATTGCGTCAACGTAGCCGTTTAAATTATCTTTTGGCCACGGGTATAGGTATGCTTGGATTCGGATACGCTGGGTTCCCGCTTTATCGTGTCTTCTGTCGGGTGAGTTCCGGCTCGCGCCTCGTCTATCATTCACATTACTTGCTTGTGTGCCAAGAGCAAAGTTTGTTCCCCTTCTCCTTGCAAGCATAATTCCCTCTTGTAATTGTATATGTGTTATCGAGGTATTGCTGACTGTGATTAGGATGATGGGACTCGATGTGCAACGTATTCTTTCGAAATTTCACATTCGGTTGAATCTCCAATACCCAGCATTTTCCAGTCATTGCTCTTGGTTGCATAACTAGCTTTTTTGAAGATAAATCAAGATTATGAACGTGTAAGCCATTGTTGGGTAAGTCCAGCACGAGCAACCTCTTCAATCACATGTACCCACCCACAATTCAATTCAATTCAATTCAATTCAATGGTCCAAAAAGCACATAGCTTTACAAAAACCACAGAATAATATGCGAATTACAAATAACATAGGTAGTAAAACGGGGTTTGTTTGCCTACTGATTAGTTCAGGAATCACGTAAAAATACATAGAGCAGAAAATTGTTTTCAACCGGTTTGATAGGGTAAATATGTATAGTTTACTTGGATGCATTGGTTCAAAGCTTTATGATGCAGAATATATTGTTTCAATGTTTGGATTGGTCAACATGAAATTGTCCAAATCCGATTTGAATATATCCAAGTTGGGTGAATGTGCAACATTACAAGGTAGGCAGTTCCAGGTAAAGCATACACGTACAGAATAAAAGTACCTTCGACAGTTCAGTCTCGAGTCAGGAATATGTACTGTATAGTCGTGACTCCGGCTGGTTCTGCGTGGTAGTCGCGTGAATAGTTGATTTAGGGGATGGTTGGGAGTATGCAGTATATTGAACATAAGTATCAAATCACCTCTAAGACCCACATAGTGGTTTGCGATCTCAGTTTTCCATTTCTCCGCTATTTCAAGTTATGCGCATGCTAATTGTACTATCGCTACCCGACTAGTGCAAACAGCATGAAGCCGGTCGTTGGGTGTGTGTGTGATGGAAATATATACAACTGAGGAGCTTTGTTTAATCCATTCTATATATGATTGCACAGGCTGGTTGTGTCAGTCTCATCCAACAGTGGCATATAAACGCAAATCTTGTTTACCATTCGTCCACTGTTTCAAGCGCATGCGCATCCTGATCTTACTGTCTTTACCTGACGAGTGCAAACAGCACGAAGCCGGTCGTTGGGTGTGTGTGATGGAAATACATACAACTGAGGAGCTTCGTTTAATCCATTCTATATATGATTGCACAGGCTGGTTGTGTCAGTCTCATCCAACAGTGGCATATAAACGCAATTCTTCTTTACCATTCTTCCACTGTTTCAAGCGCATGCGCATCCTGATCACTGGAAGAGCCCACGTTGAGTGTTGATGGTTAATAGCTCTCTTGATGCCTCTGCGACCTCAATCTGGAGGTAAGCCATTCTGTACCTTGGCAACAACTTCTCTCCGTTGCGGCTTTGGTCGATCAGGTAATCTGGCTTGTTTTATTCGTCAGGAGGGTGCTCTCGTTACAGTCGGTCTTCTCGGCGCTGTCTGCTCTTGTGTTTTGCCGGAGAGTGGAGTTCTTCATATCAACAGGAAGCGCGCGATTAGCGCTCCACCTACGTCATCATCGTGTCCAAGTGCAAAGAGTATAGCAACCGTAGTCTCAGATGGGATCGCTGCAGCCTAAAACAAAGAGTGATGCCTGAATCACTTTAGAGTACTAGAGTTGGTTCTGTGAATCCCTGTGGCTTTATAAAACCGTCTAAACGATCTATCCTCACTATGACTCGAATTTCTGCATTTACCGTGCTAAATCTAAGCATCTTTCTTGTTCCGTTCTCTTAGAAAACCGGGGTGGGAATGAACAGTGAATTTGCCCGAGCGAAAACTGATCTGATCAAAAACATGCAGCCGGTGAAGGACCGATCGATTCTGGTACACTTTTCGGCCGACACCAATTCAAACATACCGTGGCATTTCAAACCTCTTCAACAATTCGTGCGTGGTGTTTTGTTCGTTTTCTTGTGAGGTTTATCATACTGAATTGTCGTTGATTCCGTGGTTTAGTTATATCGGAATCTCGATATTTTTCGTTATTTCACAACAAGCTCTACAAGACACGCTTTAAAAGGGAAATAAATATCACGTGATGATGCTTAAACTAGTTGGGTTGATAATGATCTGGGTTAGGTTAATAAGAGATCACGAGCTAATTGTTACTACACTTATAATTTCGAACTCACCTCAGCTATTCTCAAATTGCCCCAGACAAGCAATCGATTGGAATATGGTTGGGACCGTTCGTGTATTCATAATGCAAATCGGTCAGAGCAGTTTTTGGGTATCGTTTCACTTGTGACGCAGAAGCTTCGTCACACCAAGGGTGATAGTCAGGACAGGGAACCTGATTAAGTAGTGATCAACCACTGATTTGACCTTATCACTAAACAGCCTACAGTACGCCTACGCTGTCACGTCTCTTGGGAATGGCCAGGATCAGTGGTCGATTTTCCTACTAGTGTGTATCCACATCAATCTAATACAAGTGAACACGGTCAAGGTCAGTTGACACAGCGGCCCACATGCCTAATTGTTACTCCACATATAACTTCGATCTCGCCTCAGCTATTCTCAACATGCTGCAGACAAGTCTTCGTGACACGTTGTGGGCAACCCTGTAAACCACAGAGTACTCATCCTCCAGTTTCACTCAGCGACATGTGTGCGCCAGATGGGCTAGGATAATTTATTCACCTTCCTGTCTATGCCTTGGTAACCTGACAGTATCTTACCCCCCCACGTACACTCGTTGACTGTGCAGCACTTTGACTGGACGATGCTTTTGCTTTCAGACCATTCCCTTTCCTGGGACAATTCTCGTTTTAATAAATCAGACAATATTCAGACTTTCGCTTTTCCAATTTTCGCGTGGTGCGGCCAATGTAATGTGTGCCACACGAGCAGTTCAGCATTTACAATAGATATGCACAATATACAATTTCGCAACATTTCCGAACTGCGCAGGTAACACCCTGCTACATTGAATTACCAGATGCACTGCGCTACATGCGGAAACACACTAGACTCTCTGCCATTTTTCCATCTGTCTATGCTCAAACAACCTGACTATGTGGCACATTGTCTAAATGTAGGCTTGTGTATAGATATCATACATGGTGGCCGGTCACTTAATCGCCAGTCAATTAATCTTCAGTCACTTAATCCGCACCATGTAGGCATTTCTTAACGGTTTGCGAAAGGATTGCCGACAACATACGGCCTCTGTTATTCAAGCAAGTGCTGGGTTTCATATCAAACAGAAGAAGAAGTATGCTGTGATATGCGCCAGGACATCTCGAGCAATTCAGCGATACTCAACTCAATGGCATATCTCTCCTGCTAAATAAATTCATTTAAACGTATTCTGCGTTCTTCAGATGTTATCAAACTGGGGATTAAGTGTCAGTAAACCATCATACACACACACACACAATCCATTTGTACTTTTAATCCGTTACGTGGATGACTTCGATTGTGTTTCAGGTCAAAGTGGCTCCGGGTGAAACCGCACTGGCGTTCTACTCAGCCGAGAATCCAACCGATCGTCCCATCGTGGGTATCGCAACGTACAGCGTGGTTCCCCCGGATGCCGCCAAGTACTTCAACAAAATACAGGTATTGCAGGTTTGGGGTCTTTTTGCAAGATTTCCGTAGTTGATTTTGTTGTCTACAATTGACTGGTGAGACGGATAGACAGGCAAGTGACTGGCGCCTGAAAACCAGTTTACTTCAGGCAAATGGACCTCGTTAGCCTGGGAGGGCATTTCATCTAAGGGAATGAAAATCCTGATTTTCGACCTCCGCTGCCTTGCGGGATACCCGATCGCGGGAAATACTTCGGGAGAAAACCCTGAGGAAAAATCTGGAACAGAATCTGGTAGACCACCTCTTTCTGGCAACTCCCTGCTGCCTTGCAGGTCGCACTTGGTTGTGCAACGGCTAGAGAAGCTGACTCGAACAAACGCCGAGTGGTGCTGGGGACGCCGCTTTGTACCCAAATTCCCAAGACCCTTCATTGAAGCCGACTCATCCTCCAGGAGGAGATAGTCGCACAAAAGTAAAGTAAGTATAGACATGGTAGTGTACTACAACAACTAATCTTCATGGTCTCCACAGAAATCTATTCACGTAGCCTCTCACCTCTCGAAAAGATTCCTGCGAGATTACATCGTTAGTGTATAAGTACCTGGCAATCGCTGTTGAACGTAGGGCTCGCCAACAGTGTACCATTGCCGCTCATTGACCGAATACTGCCTATCACTGTGATCAGTGCGGGAGAGATTTTTCATCTCGAATCGGACTGTTTTATCATTTGAAACTGGAGCCTGTAACCATCATTCTCTTGTTGTGTACATCCATGGTCAACAGCGACTGAAGGAGGGAAACATATCCGTTATTGACTAGGCATTGTCGTTTACTTTACTTTTACTTTTGTGCGACTATCTTCTGGTGGATGAGTCGGCTTCAATGAAGAGTCTTGGGAATTTAGGTACAAAGCGGTGTCCCCAGCACCACTCGGCGTTTGTTCGAGTCAGCTTCTCTAGCCTGTGCACAACCAAGTGTGACCTGCAAGGCAGCAGGGAGTTGCCAGAAACAGGTGGTGTGCACCAACTAACCGTCTACCAGACTCTGTTCCAGGTTTTTCCTCAGGGTTTTCTCCCGAAGCCTTTCCCGCGATCGGGTATCCCTCAAGGCAGCGGAGGTTTAAAATCAGGGTTTCCCTTTCCTTAGATGAAATGCCCTCCCAGGCTAACGAGCTCCATCTGCCCGAAGCAAACTGGTTTTCAGGCGCCAGTCACTCGCCCCATCTCCTGTTGGTAGAAGCAGTTCCGCTGGGATCGGGGAACCACTCGTGCAGGCCAGACGTTGGACTTGGTCGCCGTTTAGTTCGATAGCGTTGATGTTGTTAACTTCCTTTGATTGATGTGTAAAGTTTACTTTTCGCTTTCAACTGTCTGATTTCGTTAAGAAGCGTGTGTGCGAAGACCACCGCTGAAATAGTTTTGAATAATTTTATATCAGTCATCTACGAAGGTCATTAAAAACTGCACTCCCCGTGCCTTCACTTTGGCTGATCTTCAATCACTGTAATCTGTTTGCCGTGTTGGAATTTCAAAAATCATGACATTGACATCTCACATAATTTTTTGTTCTTTTTCCAGTGTTTCTGTTTTGAGGAACAGCGGCTTAACCCGCACGAACAGGTCGGTATGATGTTTTATTTTTGTCCATGTTTCTCATTTCCGATAACGGTATCTCTTACTCTTGTGCAGAGTGCTTCTTTGGGGGTCCTGCTGATGCTTGATCGATTGCTATACACGCGAATAGTGTTCACGTAGCATCCCATGATGATGTGTCATCCTTC
>JACCGJ010000323.1:0-75587 GCA_013407085.1 Atriophallophorus winterbourni | reverse complement strand
CCCAAACTAGCTTGAAGAACAGAGGCAGTATGGCTGCCGGCAATCCTTTTGCAAACCGTTAAGAAATGTCCACATGGTGGGATGTTGGCAAGAAAAAAGTGACCGTAGTGCATGATGCCAGCCTTCTACAGTATTATTCGTTCCGACAACACCATTATTTGCCTCTTCATACTTGTTCCAGGATTCGGGTGGAAATATAACTGGTGCAAAGTTTTCTATTTTACCTCTAATTCGTCGACCTCGAACAAAGTTATGTTCAATATAAGAGGCATAGATTCGGCTAAAATCTCAAATGTGTCGACTACATCATTCAATGGCAAAATCATAAGGCGTAAATGATCGTCTGCTTTTATCCCTAGTTCACTTAATTTTCGTTGCATCTCGAGGAATTCAGCGATACTCAACTACGGAAAGATTGACGTTTTAAAATCAATTGCATATCTCTCCTGCTAAATAAATTCATTTGAACGTATTCTGCATTCTTCAGAAGTTATCAAACTGGGGATGAAGTGACTTGGGGGTTAAATGCCTGGGGATTAAGTGTCAGTAAACCAATACAACCATGACTATTACTACGTCCTGCTTTTAGTTGTGCGTATCATCCAAAAGCTGGTAATTCGCAATCATCGCTAGTGCTCTGCACTCCTCCGCAATATCATTTATAGCGATTTTGTGTTATGGAAGACAGAAATAATCGCAATGAAATAAAAGCCAAGTCTCTACCACATCTGCATTCGCGTTATTACTCCGTTGACACCTGTATCTTATTACAACCCACTTTTGTTGTTGTTTCTTCTATTTTCTGTTTGACTTGTAACAATTTCCTCTTAACTTTGCAAGGTCATTGGGTGCGCAACCCTAGATCTTGCTTTCATCTCCATTACGCGTTCATCTTCAACATTGGAGCTTTAAAATCGCCTCACTTGACATCCCGTTTCGGTGTTTACGATAAATGGGAAATAATTTCACATATCTTGGTTCAACCATTGCGGATAACCTCTCGCTAGACACGGAGATTGATAAGCGGATTGGCAGAGCAGCTGTCATTTTGTCCCGATTGAACTCTCGTGTTTGGGGTAACCGCAAGCTGACTGTAAAAACAAAGATGATGGTATACAGCGCGTGCGTACTAAATGCTTTACTATACGGCAGTGAAACCTGGGCCACCCACGCAAGACACGAACGGAAGCTGAATGCTTTCCATCTACGAAGCATCCGTCGTATCTTGAACATATCGTGGATGGACAGAGTGACTAATGCTAAAGTGCTTTCAAAAGCTGGTCTACAGAGCATGTTCACCCTATTGCGATAGCGCCGCCTGCGATGGCTTGGTCATGTCTACAAAATGGAATATGGTCGTATTCCGAAAGATCTACTTTACGGTGAGTTGCAATTAGGAAGTCGACCATTGGGCAAACCGCACTTGCGGTACAAAGACGTTTGCAAAAGTCATAATAAAGCGCTTGGCATTGCCCCGGCAAGTTGGAAAGAACTTGCTCTTGACCGCTTACATTCAACGCACTGTGTGAAGCGTCGTCTGCAAGCTGGGGAAGAGCAGATACAGCTCTTGGCTGCTGAACGCAGATCACGCCGCCGGCGTGCAACTGATGCAATACAACCGAGTTCTGACTTTCGCTGTCAGCGCTGCGGGAGAGATTGTTCCTCCCGAATCGGACTGTTTAGTCATTCAAAAAGCTGTAAAACATGAAAATTCATTCAATTGTGATCTACATCCATGGTCGACATCGATCGAAGGAGGCCAAAAATTTCGGGCAAGATGCTGATCTCGCTATGCTCGTTCACAACCCTTGCTTCAATCCCAACATGTCTGTTGAGTAGCTTTTTAGTTCACATCATGTCTTATTTTGTTAGTTAGTTTTTTCAACTTGTTATCTTTGTATGGCAGTTAAGCACCGATGTAATGCTATCGAGAATGGGGATGATGTCTCAAGTTGTCAAACGTTTTTTTACTTCCGTCCATCTGCTAACGATTGCTTAATCCTTTTCTCACTCTCTCTCCTCATACTTTTTGATTACAGGTCGACATGCCTGTGTTCTTTTTCTTGGATCCAGAATATGCCAACGACCCTAGATTACAAGGCATTAATCATATTGTTTTGAATTACACTTTTTTCCAATCCAGAGAAGAAAAACCTTCCGTTTCGGCTGTACCAAATTCCAAACTCTCTCTTTCTCCTGTCTGAATGAATCTCCTTCGGTTGTAAATTTCGAATGCTAGCGTTTTTTTATTTTCTCTTTGTCGATTACAACTTTTCAGATCATGAGCTTATTTTTACAAGTTGATATTCATTGTTCCATTTAGTTTTATTCGCCAGAATGGCTTTTTCGAAAAGTTAGAGAGATTCCTTGCATTGCAGCAGGTTCCATGGTGTTTTCATATGTGATCGTCACCTCGTAACGCAACGAGCATGCTCTACTTCGCCAAGAGCTTGGCCGCGTCTCCCCTTGTCACTTATTATTATACAAACCATTCGCGGACACAGGTGTTCAAGGTTTCGTTTTGTCAGCTCCTTTCAAAAATTACTTCCGCTGGAGAAATTAGGTTGTACAGTGCGATTGTTTAGCAAATTATTGCTTACAAAATATCGAATATGATTGTCGAGGATGTTTTCACGGCTATCTTGCGTATTGAGTTCCGTCATTGTACGAGTTCCCAGTCAAATCGCGTAGTTTGTGGTTAACGGATACTTCGTTAGACAATGAATTTACTGATTGAAAATCACCACCTAGCAAACAGAGTTGATTGAGTTTAACAACCTGTCAGAAAACGCATTGCAATTACAGAGAGAAAAGTTGGTGGGAAAGAATCTACGGAGACGCAATAAGCCTTATTGACAAATACACCCCGCTTTTAACTAATGGCGACCTATCGGGAGCTTAAAAGAACTTGGCCTTCATTTTGCATGAAGGTTTCAAATGGCTATACTGTCCTAGTCATATCTCGTTTGCAACCGTCTTTGTATCGCAACTGCGGTCTGCCCAATGGTCGATTTCCTAATTTCAACTCGCCATAGAAAATATCTTTTAGATTAGGAGTATTTTCCGTGCGGTAAACGACCCAGCTGTCGTAGTAATGTGAGCATGTTCTATTAACCATCTTCAGAAAGCACTTCAGCAGTCGTCTATTTGTCCATCCACGCGATGTTCAAGATAAGTCGGATGCTTCTCATATAAACAGCATTCAGCTTCCTTGTCTTGCGTGCATGGTCCAGGATTTATTGCTGTACATTAAGACATATATTACGCACATGTTGTATATTATCATATTGTCTTAACATCAACAAACGGCTTCCTCACAGGAGATTTCAATCATTATAAAATGACAGCTACTGCTAAGCCGCTTATCAATCTCCGTGTCTATCGAGAGGTTATCCGCAACGGTTGAACCAAGATGTGTAAAATGATCTATTGATTCAAGCTGACAGTTTCCAACATTGATGATGGTAGACGAAACGGTCACTTGACCAAGGATTTTGGTCTTGCTCATGTTGATTGTCAGCTCAAATCGTTGCACGATGACTTGAAGCAGTCCATTAGCCACTGGGGGTGTTATTAGGAGTGAGCAATAATGGGTGCATGATGGGTAAACAGAAAGTCAGGTAGTAGCAAACCGCTACGTTGGTTTGTGCTCTCAAACGGCTTCTGAACTGCAATCGGTAAAATGAACTGAGGCCTTCATGCCTGAGTGCAAAGATAACAAGTTTGAGCCGTCTTCGACGGCAGCCTATAAGTTCAAGCCTTTTGAAAAGCCCCTACCTGCTAATGTTGTAAAATACCTCTGTTAGATCAATAAAACATACTGGCATACGCTGTTCCCGGAACTTTTTTCGAAGTTGTCTCATGGAGAAAATCATGTCAACGGTTGATCAGCGGGATTTGCACTAGCGGTTAGGAGATCATCAATTTACACGTATACGAATCATAGACCAAGGAAGACTTGGTCCATGAATCTCTGGAAAGTCAGTGCAGCATTGCGTAGACCCTCTGAGAAATTCTAGCAAACCAAATGGAATGGTGATGGCCGTTTTGTACATATCTTCGTACGTTACGGGAATCTGATGATTTACGCGCCCCAAATCCAACTTCGAAAACAGATTTTCCGTGAAGAGACATTGCAAAATAGGATGTCGATCTGGTATCGTGACACGATTCAAAGCACGATAATCACCACATCGACGCCAGGCGTCCGGTTTCTTCTTTTGAACCATATGAAGAGGTGTGGCCAAAGGTAAATTTGCTGGACTGATGATTCCGTGTTCCAACATATGCTCGAATTCTGGTTTGGCAGCTTCAAGTTTGCTAGGTGCCAACCTACGTGGTCTACTGAAAACCGAGGGTCAACGGATTAAAATATGGTTTTTCATGTCATGTTTTAGAGCAGTGCCATGTGCACATGGTTCGAAGATATGCGAAAATTCCTTTATGAAAGAATCGTAATTTGGAATCAGATTTGATTTGCTTGTATGGGTGAATTAAACAAAAGGCCGATGGCGGTAATCTTTTTGACATTTTCAATGAATTTTCTAGTACTCATGTTGCCTGGATTATTAAAGCGTGAGAGGATACCGGTTTTCATGTCGGCGAAAGTGAAAATCCATCGAAAGTTCCGTCGCAAAACATGGTCGGTGTTTAGAGATTTTTGGTTGTATGTGGTCATTCGAGTAGCGTTTCAAAGTTATTCAAAGTTGTACTGGTCTAAAAAGCATTTAGCTCAACAATAACCATAGGATGGAGTTATGAGGTATATACAATAAAAAAGAAGAACAGGGAAACTCATGTAGTATAAATCGTATCAAAATTTGTCCAAATTAGCTTTGAAAGTATCCAGGTTGGCTGAGTGTGTAACAGTGGAGGCAGGGTGATCCATGTGAAACTTACACGTACAGCATAAGTATATCTTCGACAGTTCAGTCTTGAAGTGGGAATAAGCACTGTAAGTTCATGTTTCCAACTGTCACGGGGTACCGAGCGTGTGAAAAGTTTGGACAAGGGATGGTTAGGGACGTGCATAATATTGTACATCAGTATGAGGTCACCTCTTAGTCGACGACAGCGAAAGTCGAAAAGATTGAGACTCCTCAAACGTTCTTCATATGGTTTAGCAGCTAGTACGGGTACAAGCTTTGTGGTTCCGTGGTAAATACGCTAAAAAGATTGATGTCTTTCTGAATCCAATATGATCAAGCCTTAACAGCGTACTCCATCGCTGGTCTCAGATAGGTGTTCATGATACGGGGCACCAACTGATTCCAGAATCTGCCGAAAATTCGTTTCAATAACGCCAATACTTGTGACGCCTTTTTGTATACCACTTTGCACTGCAGTAAAGTCTCCAGACTTGAACTGGTCCAAACACCCAAATCCTTTTCTTTAATTGCCCGGACGAGTTGGTGGGACCCAAGAGTGTAGGTGTAATTCACAGTCTTTCCAAAGTTTAACACCTCGCACTTTTGGAAGTTGAAGGGTAGTTTATTTTTCAGAGACCAATCCTGCAATGTGTTAAGATCCTTCTGTAAAATTTCACAGTCATCATTTGTACGTATGCTTCTCCAAAGCTTGATATCGTCTGCAAATAACATAACCTTGCATTTAACACGTTCGGAAATGTCGTTTGCGTAGAGCAAAAACAAAATCGGTCCGAGGACCGAACCCTGGGGCACTTCGATCGTAATTTTAAATGATTTCCATAAGGCGCCTTCAACTATGGCTTGGGCATTCCTGTCGCGTAAATAGTTTTCTAGCCAAGCAAGAATTTTTTCTGTTATCCCGTGCAATTCAAGTTTCTGGATTAAAATACAATGATTGACGCGGTCGAAAGCCTTTGACATGTCTAAAAAGCATGCGTGGATGGAGTAACCATTGTCCACACACTCAGTCCAGTCGTTTAAGATTAGCAAGAGATTAGATAGACATGAGTGATATTTCCTGAAACCGTGCTGTTCAATCTCAAGCAGTCTATTGGTTTTGAGGTGATAGGTGATCTTTTCCGCTACTAAACTCTCTAGTATTTTATAAATTACTGACAACAACGTAACTGGTCTATAGTTTGCAGCGTCTGATCGATTCCCGCCCTTGTAGATTGGTGTGATGATGCCAGATTTCTATTCCACGGGAACGATACTATATTCGAGCGAAATTTGGAATAACGTGCTGAGTGGACCACACAATGAGGATGTGCATCGTTTCAAGATAAAAGGAGTGATTCCATCTGCTCCTGGTGACTTATGGTATTCAAACGAAGAAGTTTGAGCAAGGCACACGCGTTTTTATTGAGATTTCGTTCATTATTTCATCGAAAAAGCTGATCGAATGCGACGTAAGGTGCACTGATTCCTTGAGACTAAAAACTCTGCAGTAGTAATGTTAGAAGGGCGCATCCTGTCGTATAGACCGTGAACGAACTAGCGATTAATCATCAATCAATATCGATGGTGAGTTCAAATCATCATTTTCGCTCACTGTGATATTCACACATTCGCTCACTTGTGATACTCTTTGCATTCAGTGAATACACGAGTTCAGTGACAGTTGTGTTCTCTCTTATCACACGGGCTGGGCCAACAATAGTACAGAACAGACACAACAACTTGGCGACAGGGAGAAAATAACCCAGCAATTCGAAATGGCCATCACAGCAGAAGGAGTAAAATCAATACTTCAGCAACAGCAACGCCAATTCGAAGAAGCTCAACCCCGTTTAATGCAGACACTTTTGAAAAATCTGAGTGTTATTTATCAAGACAAGACGGCTGACGTACAAACCCAGTGGTGGATGCAATCATCAACAGCATCCCCAAATTTAATTACGACCCAGAAAGCGGTCTCACTTTCGAATCTTGGTTCAAGAGATTCAAATATATTTTTCAATCAATTTTCAAAGAAATTTTTGGCGAACAGTCTTTTTTATTTAACAGACGATATAACTGCATGAAATTGGTCAAGCAGAATTGCGATGATTTTGTAACTTATTCAGGAAAAGTCAATAGAGCCTGTGAACAATTCAAGTTGAAAGATATGTCTGAAGACAAATTTCGATCCCTGATATTTGTATGTGGTCTGCAATCAGAGAATGATCAAGAGATTTGCACATCACTACTGTAACTACTCTATCAAAATCCGACAATCAACATGACGTTAATAACAACCGAATGCCAGAGGCTGCTAAATTTAAAGCGTATCACTGCGCTGGTCGAACAAAACCCCTGTCAGAATGAGCCAGTGGTATTAACAGTCAAGCAGCAAAGCAGCCGGCAGAATGATGACCGTGTCCATCAAGACACCAAGCTTTCATCCCAGTTTTGCCAATGTTACGAACAGCATTTTGCGCGTTATTACCCATTGCAGAAGCACTAATGCTAAAAGTGCAACAGAAAGGGGCATGACGAAGACTACTACCACACAAACTATTTTAGAAGATCAGCGTTCAATGATCCCTATTCTGTCTTCGCCACCTTCAAGACCCCAGAAAATGGAAATTCAGAGGGAGAAGAGCCACCTCAAATTAACTCCGCGGAATGCAAACCAAGAAGGTGGGCCTATCGAAGACGTGTTTCAGTAACCACACGATAACCAAGCTTAAAGGGGGATGTGTTAGGATGGCGCCTCCTGTCGTATAGACAGTGAACGAACTATCGATTAATCATCAATCAATATCGATGGTGAGTTCAAATTATGATTTTCGCTCACTGTGATATTCACACATTCGCTCACTTGTGATACTCTTTGCATTCGGTGAATACGCGAGTTCAGTGACGGTTGTGTTCTCTCTGACCACACGGGCTGGGCCAACAATAGTGCAGTACATACATAACTAGTAACCTGCAAGAACTTCGGCAGCCTCGAACGCAGTCGTATTTAGACCATGAGATTCCTGGCTTAATTGTTGATGAAGTGTTAACAATCTGGTACAGGACTTTGGGGTTCCGCTCCATTATGGTCAGTAGTCTTGCCTGATGAGACTGCTTGTCCTCGGTGATAAAAGAGGTGACCTTGTTCCTCAACAGACGATATGCTTCCCAATTATCTGGCATCGGATTCTGGACATAGTTTCTCCATGCATCGTTGCGTATCTTAATCCACTTCCTTATGCGGCTTCTCAATGTGAAGGTAAAACGTTTTTCGTTGTCTTTGGCACAAATCTGTAATGTAGGTTTATTGCGTCACACAGCTTTTCTATGAAGTTTGCCCGAGAACGATGCACGTCCGTGTTGTCTGGTTTCCAGTCAGAAATCGTTCGAAGAGCATTGTGAAGACTTCCAATATCCAGTTATATTTTTTGCTCGTTTCATTGATTCTTTCGGCTTGACAGACATAATCGAATAAGAGGACCAGGTGGTCGCTAGAACCCAATGGAGTTTCGTATCCGAGATTTTCAAGGGCGTGTTCTTCACTCATTACTATTAGATCCAGGGCGGATGTCATGTTACCTTCTCTATATCTAGTGTTATCAAAAACGTGGTAATAAAATGGAATATCGAAGATAAGTTCTTGAAACGCATCGTTAAGCGAATTCGTCGAAAGAGCGTTTTTCTTCATCAAGTTTGGAAGGTTGAAATCTCCATAACTAGGAGTGGCGTTTAAAATCTGGCAGCCAGAAGTCGAATTTTCTGGAGTAGTTCAACATTGTGTGCGTCAATTGCGCTCGGAGCCCGATTAATCACGCCAACAATGCAGTCCTCTCCAGTTGTCAGCTCAATTGAGCATCACAGTGTTCCTATACTCGTAGGTCAATATCGTCAATTTCTCTGCATGATAACTGTTGGTTGTAGTAAAGTGATACGCCACCGCCGCGTCCCATACGGTCTTGGCGGAGAAGAGACATTCATTTCAATGCCAATTCATTGTCTGAGAAATGAGGTTTAAACCATGTTTCGGTAATTGCAACTAAGTCCGGTGAGTGCTGTATACATACAATATCAAGCTCCTGTATTTTGTTTCTCAGACACTGCGCGTTCGTATAGAGACAATTTATGGTTTTATGGGTTAATAATGATGGACAATGTTAAAGACTAGTTTTAGTTCCAAGTTGTGATATGTTTGACAAAAATTGAGGGTTGATATGCATAAATTCAATCTGGTTCATAGTATACAGAGTTGAAGTCGTTTCTACTTTTCCGACTCGGCATGAGTCGGACACATCGTTTTCTGAGAGCTAATTGAAATTACTTGACTTGGGCTTGTGAGTGGTATATTGTCTGCATGATCTAGTATATTTGCTTTCGGAGCACTCACTCTGACACCACTTGGTAGCTTGCGACTGTTTTGAGTCCATTGTGCTCTACTTAAATCAGCCATATTGCTAGTCAGGAAGGTGACTTTAAGCGGTCGGGGTCCATCCCCTTTGTATTGGATGGAATTGGGTATCCTGAACGTATCTATTGCGACAGTTTCATTTACATCGATAGTTTCGGATATAAACTTCCATTGTTGTCAATCGTGTTTTCCTGTTTAATTAGGTGCTAGATTTTTAGCACACTCGGAAACACCAAGCAGTACTAAACTTCTTGCTGATGCCCGATCAGTGGCTTTTGATTTGCGTTCCCACCATGGGAGATCAGCGAAAATACGGATTTTTGAGCCAGCAACTCTTCTTAATAAGTATGAGTCTAATAGTATGTTTTCCAGGTCGTTTTCGTTCTCCTATATCACCTTCAGTAATCTCGGATCACCCTGATGGGGTGATTTCAGATGTCGACTTAAACGAATTATAGCTGATGGTTTTATGAGAACCAGGTTCATCATGTCACCGAGTCTGCTCCATTCGGCTAAATCGTGCATTTTCCTGTCGTCGAACAGTGCATCATTTGTTTCAGGAACGTTAGTGCAAATTACGCTGAGACTGTGTCTTCTTTATAGAACCACCAGCAGGTTGCACCGGTGATGGTCGATAAGGTGTCTTACTGTTAACTGTATTCATTTTCCTCTTTGCATTCATAGCAGATGTTTTCTTACGCGACTTGGTAACGAAATCATCCCTATTGCTCCTTTTTGTCGCATTGGATGACCACTAATCACCAAAGATGCTCCACTAACCAAAGTTGACTTTTGTGGTGTTTTATCGACGTTTGCTCTATCGCTGATTTCCGCTGCGGGCAATGATGCATGCAAAACCTGTTCATTCGCGATTATAGCAATTTCAACTTGCTGTAGACTTTGCTCCAGAGCAGACATTCGTTTTTAAATTTTGTCTTCAAAATCTATAGATTTCTCTAAATCGAGTGCTGATATTGTCCTACAAACGGTGCCTTCAGTGTTTTGGCGAAAGCTTTCATTGGATTGTCTACAGTTAATACAAACATAACAAACAGATGGATGTTTCTCGTCGTTCACAAGACGCACACAGTCAGCAATCAAATTATTATCACATGACGCGTGTTAACGGAACCCGCAAAAAGCACATTTAACTGGAACGCTATCAACGCTTACCGGGGTTAGACATGTGATGCAGAGGTCACACGGATCCCGTGTCGCGGTCACAGCTAGATCGATCGATTTCTTTGTTTGTGCAGTGGACCTCGTTACACGCTCGCACATGTTCGTGGGCTGCGTAGGGCTTGCCGGTTGATCGATAATTGGTATTTTAAAAGTTGAATGAGATTCCAGTTGTTGCTGGCGTGGTTTCTGCATTGAACAATTAATCCGCAATAACTCGGTGATTACAGAATATTGAATATGGAGTAAGGTAGCAAAACCTATAGCTCAATGTTATCTTTCTAATGATA
Organism: Atriophallophorus winterbourni; assembly: GCA_013407085.1. NCBI lineage: Eukaryota > Metazoa > Platyhelminthes > Trematoda > Plagiorchiida > Microphallidae > Atriophallophorus > Atriophallophorus winterbourni. Next base: position 64,845 of record JACCGJ010000323.1, on the reverse strand, counting down.
GCAAAATCCACAGGGTAGCTTATTGTGCGAGAATCTTTGTACGCGTAAACAAATTGGCATTTTCCGTCAAAACTGGTAACTTTGCTGTAATTCGGATTGCGCGATCGAAAAGTATGAAATCCGATACGCGTCGTCGTGTGGTAGACAGAATATTTTAAACGGTATAAATCCGAGCAGATGCAACGAACATATGGGCAAAAATGTCACAGCAACGAAAAATACGACCGTACGTGGAATGCTGACAAGAGTTGGCTCTTATTAAGGTTCAGTGGGAGGTCCAACTGGTATGACCGGTTTATGAACCGCTCAATATCGTGCATCAAGTCTCTTCATCCGTTGATCAGTTAAATTTCACATCATTCGCGAAAATGAAGCATGAGCACTTCAATGTAGAGGACAAGTCATCGATGAAAATCAGGAATAGAAGAGGACTGATTCCCGACCCTTGGGGTACACCACTGTTCACATCGGTTTAATTCTACAGCGTAGATCCCACCGGAACTCGTTTCGCAGTTAAATCATGCCTTCTTGTTTGGGCGTTTGAGACAGTTTAAGCTGACTGCAAGCAAGTAGTTGCGAGCACACAGCTGTGTAATCAGGCAGTGAAGCCAAGATTCACAAAAGAATCAGGTTGGTATTCGTGGTTTAGCGGTTATCGCGCATCTTTCTATTCGAGTTTCTTTGGCTTGGCTTGGAGCAATCCGTTTGATATCACATGTTTACAATTTCTGTTTTAATGACCTTATTTAGGGAGGTTGAATTTTGACTTTCGTTCGCCTTTGTTTGTCTGTTTAATTTTTTACTTCGTTCTGCGATAACGGCTGTAATCTAAGTGTTAATCTAACTTCAAAAATTCGATATTCTCTATATCAAATTTTGAGTAGTTAGGTCGGCGTCAGTTGGTGTTCCTGGCCCATTTATTCTTTTCGGATCTTGACTTCGTAATCAAAATAACCTAGTTTCGATAATGATAGCCCGAGCACATTTGTAAGTTGCTTGGTAATTTCGTGCATACGCTTTACTACCAAGACCAAAATATAGAAATCAAAGGAGTTTTCGTTTTATGATTTGTCTCTTTGCAGTTTCTTGCCGGCAATGTTTTTCCAGGAACTTTTGTTTTCCGGAGTGTTGCGATGAAATCTCGGGAAAATAATCCCACTGGATATTTCCTTTTGCATTGCCCGTCTCCACCGTAATTGAGTAATAAACGATTAAGATTATCGACAAATCGCTCTGCTTGTTCACTTGACTGAGGTTCATACAGTGGAATGAACTTGTGTTGAAATGCATTCTTCTGGGAGATCTCTTTAAAATTTTTCAAATAAAAGTTGTGAACGATTGCTGGTCATGATCAATTCTGGGTTCCAAATATTTTGAAAGACTTAGCAGAGATAAGCAACCGTCCATCCAAATGACCAGTTTTTCATAAGGAAAATATCTGCGTAATTTGTATATGAACCTCATCAAAAATATCGAGAATCTACTTCTAAACCTTATTATAACAGATGAATGAAGCCAATTTCTAATCTCTAGTGGTTTCGCAATGAATGCTATACCATTCAATTTAGGAATCAGATAAATACTTCGAAAGGCGCTTCGGGCGTAAAACTCTAACGAACTTCCAGAAAATAAAATACCAAGAATGGAGTTTTGAGAAAAAAAATTTTATGACCTTTAACGTGAAACGTTTTCATGACTAGTTGTTTTAATATTCTGTGAATGTTTACTGTGTAGTTAACACTTTTTTGAATTAGTTATATGCGATGACTTCTGCATCTACACACTCCACATTATCCCGAACTACACAAGTTAAAGAATGGTGAGAAAAATGTAATCTCAAATATTATCTCATACAACAATGTTATGTATGTGATAAAATAATAATAATTTCTCACATTCCCACACGAGAAACATGCATAATTCTTTCTTAATTGAAATGAACTATATTTCATCGTAAATAATTAATCATATAAAGAAAATTTCAGCTTATTTTTATCCATCCCTAACTATTTCTCAAAATAATCCAAGCTTATTCATGATGTGTTTATTCTGAATAAATAAATGTTTCAAAAAACATTTCCTTGTTTATTTAAAAACTACCAGTTTTATACAATCAAGATTCATAATTCAAGTTTTTGTGGCGATACAAAGCAAAAAGCTTAGCCATTATATTCGTATAATAAATAATCTTTCATTAAAAAGAAATGTCACACAATCATGTAATGTCACATATAGTACATTTGAATTCCTACCATGAGTTAATTCGCATATACTGTCTTATCGCCTCGCAACTTTTACGTGTCCAAATTTTAAAAAAGTATTTCGAAGCTGGAATTGGTTACAATAGTGTCTGAGTAAATTAAAACGGAAGCAGAGAGAACAAACTAAAATATCGGTAACAATTGAAACATAAATTATAACTGTAATGATTTATACAGTACCAAGTGTCGCCGAGTGGTTATGTGTATGTTGTTACTCGCGGTATTCGAATAAAAGCTTTAATGAATGATTTGGAGTATTTAATATTATGTACTTACGTATCACATCATTCCAATGACATTTTACAAAGGTTAGAGCGTCTCAACTTTTGCATTTGTACGTTACACGTTAGTTTCTGGAATCCACTCGAGAGTTTTGTCACTCGATGGTGTATTTTCTCAATAAGTAGTATATATTTTCATACCAAGGAATCCAAGCTTGTGATGCTTGCTCCATGGTTGGACTTGAGTAGGTTTTCATGATGGTAGTCAAACTTCTGGGCAAAAGGTTAAGAAAATCCTTCGCACGATATTTGGGAGCTTGCAGTTACGCTTGTATATGACCTCAAAATGCACGCCGCCGCAAATTCAGACTTCACAATCACTCCCACCCGGTCCAGCTCAAAATCGTTTGCTCAAGGTTGTATTGGTACTGGAATGGCTCGCCAAATTGCAACGCCTTGCATTTTCAAAATTGAATGGAAGCTTACTCTCTACAGAGCAATCGTACAGAGTATCTGAATTTCTTTGCATCTGTGCACAGTCCGCAGTCGATTGTATCCGGTTCCAAAGTTTAATATCATCAGCAAAGAGAATCACCTTGAATGAGAGGGACTTCAGTAGGTCGTTGATGTAAACCGAGAAAGGTACTGGCCCGCGGACGATCCATGGGGTCGCAACTGGAGGCGTTAATGACCCGTAAATGTACGTTGTTGGTTCGAAAGATTGCGTTGCGCTCAGTAAGGTAAATTTCAAGCCATACTATAGCTGTCAGCTGATACCATCTTATCCAGCTTTTGTCGTAGTCGAGAGTGATGAACTGGGTCAAAAGCTGCAGACATATCCAAATAGCAAGCGTGGTCGCTAGCTACATCTTCAACCGCTTGAGTCTTGTCGTTTAACTGTCAACAAATTTGTCAAGCACAAGCAAGATTTACGAAAATCATGCTGCTCTACATATAGTCTATTTTGCGATTCCAATTGATAAACTATATGTTTCCTTCACTATACCCACTAGAATTTGGGATATCACAGAATTTAAGGTGACAGGACGACAGTTTGCAGGATCTGAACCTCTATCACCCCTTGTGGATAGGTGAACTTACCACGGTCTTTCACTTTATTGGCACCACTCCTTGGGCTAGATTTTATTTAGGGAATTTAACTAATTAGTTTACACAACTGCTGTTCACAGAATTTTAGTACGGTTGATGTGATTCGGTCCGCTCCAGTGTATTTCCTAGGGTTCGTTTGACACAAAGCTTATTGTATAATTACTGGATTAATCTTGATCTCAGTTAGCTAGTGCCTCATGGTTGATGTTATTAATTCTTTAGTTGACCAAATCGTTAACTGACTAAATATTTCAGCATAAAATTGAGCGAAAGCATGGGCTGTTTCTTATGCTGGGACTGTTATTCATCCTAAATAAGCACAAGGAACACCCCTTTCTTTCATGCTTGAACAAGCATTTACAATCGGATATAGCACTCTAGGATTTAGTTCCATTACAGAAAACAGGGATTGATGATATCTTATTATTTTTCAATATGAGATGGGTCGTTTTGTTCAAAATTCTGCAAAATTGTTGCCCGTATGAATTTCCGTGTTTATCTGTATAACATTCAAAAACCGTTTTGTTGCACGATTCATTTTTTCGTGTGATTATGAAGGATGAAGCGAAAGTCGCTTGCCGCTGTTCATAAAAAAATCGCGTGTCCCGATATGTTTAACTGAAGGCTTTCTGTGTTTTGGTTTTGTGATGGTCAACATTTTACCATTTTCTAGCTCAAGCGATTACGTAAAATTGAGTAGTCGATCGTACAAAGTAGTTCCATGGACTCAAATACTTGTGTTGCGCTGCATAAAAGAGAGTAACTAAGACCTAGAAGGCTATGCAGCCAATGCCTTCCACCATCGCTCTCTCAAAATTTAGGACTACATTCAAAACTTACAGCAACTTTCCTCATCACTTCTGTCGATGAATTCGGTTACATGGTTATGCAGTGAAAGTTTGTCATCAGTTTATTTAATTCATGATCTAGTGTGTGTAGATGATGATCTGATCTTGCAGAAATGGGGAATTTCTAAGTCACGCATACCAGGAATTGAGAACTTTGAATTTTTTCCGGCGTAGTGTATAACCTCTAATAACTTGTCGATTTGGACATACGTTGAGGCCGAAGTGCGATAGATTATGTCGATTATGAAGTCGTCTTGAGACTCCTGTTTAAAGCTACACCAGAAAGTATGTTATTTTAAACTCACTTATTAACATTGAAGGAAAATTAGCAGTTGTAAACGAAAGTGGAAATACGATCTAAATTCTATCCTTAACATTATAGAGCATGAAATATATTACAAGCAAGCATATGTTTTGAGTTGTTACACCTAGAATATGGCCAACACCAAAACTTGGAAATGCATTTATAAAATTTATTTGCGATATCTTCTTTCCTAGAAATATTCTGATAGATATTCATTCATCCTGTAACATGTCCAATGTTATCACGCAGATAACTTATACTGTGTGATGAAAACAGTGTTCGTAACTAATGATGAACATCTATAAATCTGTCAAAACAAACACAAATTATATTAATATTATTATTATTGAATAGTCATCATGATAGATATTATTGCACAAGCAAACGTAGGAAATTTGACTGCCAAGCAGTTATTCTACATCAGAATTTTGAAAATATCGCGGAGTGTAGGAGTTAAAAGTTCACGGACAATAAACTAAATCATTGAGAAAATGCACTAATAGAATAGAATTAAATGTTCATACCTTAAATTAACCACGTATCCAATCGAATTTTCTGAAGGATTACAGAATAATTGCCAATGAAGCTCTCTTAGAATTAACATTCAAATTTGTAATGAAAAGCTCTTCTTGCGTCTATACTCGACAAACACAGAAAGCCTCCAACTAAACCGTCTTGAAAGTCATAAATCTAGGTAAAATAGCCATAACTGATCCATAGAGAAACAGAAATAAAAGTTGACATATGAATAACCGTTTGGTTAACTAGTTCGTATTCATTCACTACAGAATCGTCACAAGATATACCGTAAAATATTTGAGAAATGTTCCGTGTATTTTTTCTGTTGGAGAATAAAATGATGATGCGTAGAATCTTGTATTTCTTGCATTGACCGCGAATGACTTCAAGATCATCTTTGAAAGTATTGGCATGTTAATTTTGAGACGGATCCCGATTTCAATATATGCAACAATATCTTGCTTCCAATTTCCCCAACATTTGCCTGACACAAAAGCATAGAACGTCTTGATTTATTTACCATTCCCACTGTTTCAAGGCTCACTGAACCTGATCTTACTGTCTCCACCTAATGGTGGCAAACAGTCAGAAACCGGTAGTGGTGTGTAAGGGATGGGGATGTGAGCACCACAATGCATTCACAAAATATTATTCGTAAACAACCACATGTAAAAGAGCTCATTAGAAGCATATGGCATATACTAGCTTGTCATATTAGTGTATTCACTCAACTTTATCCGTGAATATTCAAATTTAACTTACCCGCTTCTCAATTTTACCTTTAACAATCAAGTGAGAACCAGGCGAAATTCGTGCAACAGCGAGTAAATGAAATTGAACGATTTTTCGGTGACCTTTGTGCCGAATTGGTCAGCTATACAAGAAGGACCGCAAAGTTACGAAACAATGGTTTGTTCCAGGATCCATTGTTATCTTTATGTCAAAGGTGATGAGATTGCCCGTATTTTACTGGATTATTCCGTGAAAGAGAAGATTAATCGTTCTTCTTCGAATGCTTTGAAAAAGGTTTCCGAACATTTTGCCACAATGGAAGATTATAGGCACACAGAAGTAAGTACTCTTCGTGTAAAATACTCATTGCACACACACACAAATAGGTGGATAGATTAGTCGGAAAAGTGATCAACCCCTTGGCCGGTTTCGGGAATGAAATCAAACAAGTCAGGGTAAGTACCTCTGGTGATTTTCATTCAAGAATACAGGAAAATTTAAAAACCGAGAATAATGCACGCAAGAAAGAAATTTCAAGTCGACGAAAATTGGAAAAATCGATGACGTCGGAACAAGTGAGATTGGTGAGAGCTGGTTGAATTTTTGAAGTTTTTTGTGTGCGGATCAAACAGCAAGTTGAATAAATTGAAGATTAAATTTAAATGAAATAAATCACTTGAATTCTCAGAATAGCGAAGCGCAATACATATATGGTGGTTTCTGATGGATGACGAATGATTCTTAAATAGATAAGGATTTATACTTAGGCGCCTAGAGAAGCTATGAAAGCAAAGTCCGAAAATCAGATATATAGAGCCACCTTTGCACCCCAAACATCCATTTAATCTATTTCAATAAACGTAAAGCTTACCATAGGGAGTTATTCTTGCTTGTTTTAGTCCCATAATCACATTTTCTCTTAACGAAAAAATGGAACCCACAGTCAACGAATTTGCCTGCAACACGACATCGACTTAGCACGAATGTATGCTATAAATCCTAGAATATGTAGCCAGTTGGACGAGAGATTTTGCGAAACTAAACTAGTTTAAAGGGAAGACAGAAATCTGATCATATTTTGGACTTGCATTCATTTTCATCACACGGACCCAACGATCGGTTTCGTTTTATTTGCACTCATCGGGAGGTGACCGTGCGATCAGATACAATTTTCCAGGTTTTCAACTGACTTGGCTGAGCCAAACTCAGCTAACTTTTAACATCAAAAAAGTTTTAAGATTTAATGGTTCAATAATTCAGTGATCAAAATTTGTATTCATTCACGCTCATTCAATTACGTTTGTCCATTTCTTTAGGTATTAACTACTTTTGTCTATAAGTAGCACGTTTTATAATATTTTTCATTTGATCCCGCATAATTAGATTTGGTTGCTTGTCCAAATAGTGTTTGCGCTTCGGTGTTCTTTATATCCTTTAATGCGTTTATAATCCATGTTATTTGTTCGATATTCAGTTTAGAAGAAACCAACTCAAGTATAATATGCTAGAGGCGGTAGGTGTAAATTTAATAAATTATCCGTACATACAATGCCAATACGAAATGTTTGGGTGTATAGTAAAGATATTTCTAATAAAATACAACTTATCCATAAGTTGAAGGATTTACGCGTGTTGATTTTATAGTGAACTATACTTTTCTGCGTTTAAATGCATTGATTTCACGGTCATTTCTTACACAGCGAAGACCAGCGGTACGTGTGCTTTTGTGTAACTCTCATTGCTGGTTCCATACGATCATGAGCAAGCATGAATTTGTCTATGTTGTCTCAATTTGCCTGCACCATAAACCCATGACCTGATGCATGAAGGTCACTAACTAGTTTGTGTGGTAAAACGTTTCGGACGAGTGTTAAATTAAATTTGTATTTTAGGCGGAAATTCAATTACACAATTCAATCTTGGACGCGAACAAGTGTGCAGACAAGCTTGAACGGAGCGTAATTGAATTTGAAGCCAAACGGCTGAAGGGATTAAAAGTGAGACATTTTGCCTTCATGCCTTGGTTTCAGTATCATATATTGTTTGGCGTGCCTTGACATTCATAGGATTACAATAGACTGTTTTATGATACGACCAATAAGATTTGGTGGATTGAGTGCTGTTTAATTACGTTTCCTCTTGTGACTCATCATCATCAAAGACAGCATTACATCGGTAGCACGTATCGAATGCCTAACTGCCATACAACCATGAAAAAGTAAAATCCTAAAAGATGGGGAAGGGTGGGGCTTAAATAGCTACGGCTTCTGTAGAAGAGTAAGCACATACAAACTGGGAAGAGGTGCCTACACCTCGAATGGAACATGGATTCAAACAAGTTTTGTGAACTAGTAGAGCGACATCAGCATGGCAGCTTCCTTGCGGCTTTCACTGTCATGCATCATAAAAAGCTTTTCTCGTCATTCCGCTTGACAACATACAAGGTTAAGCAAACACTCCAAGAATATGCTTAGTGCAAGACCGCCATTGAACACGGTTTCGGGACATATCCTGAAGCGTAACTAAGCACTGCGATATCTGATCGCGGGGACACCAGTCTGGAAGACACGCTGCGCCTACTTTGGAAAGATTACTAGTAAGGGTTTTTAACTGCCATGTGACGGTTTGGCCACCTCATCGGTCTGACAAAACTTCAGCGTCAGAGGCAAAACGACCAAAAAGCTGCCCCGATCCACAGTGTTCAAATTTCATTTTCATGGCAATGACTAATCGATTTGGCCCAAATATTTTCGATTGATTTTCGACTACATATGCATCGTATCCACGTTTTTGCGCTAAGTTTGACTGTCGCTGTAGTATTCGTAACTCAACAATTTAGCTTAAAACGGAAAGTTTTATAAAATGAGAAATTGACTATTACGTGTTTCATTGAAAGCGATTCAAAAAGGATTAAACTCTGTCGTTGTTACAGATCTCAAGACTGTTTGCTTAACTTTAAATCCCCTTTACAATCCGTTGTGAAATGCATACTAACAATGGTGTAAAATTAAAAGTAAGAGCCGAATATCGTATTCAATGAGTTAAACTTTTAAGCACTGTTGATTTGTACTAATGCAGCCGAGAAGTGTCACTGGCTTTATAGACAACCACATAATAATATGACCCGAAGCGGAGGATTTATACTGCTGATGAGCTCAAATAATAGCAAACCTCGAGTCCAGTGCTTCTATTATGGGCTTGGTACGGATGAGTAGTCACAAACATAAGACAAAAGTAATTAGGCATGTGCTCCGTCAAAGCGAAACCACTTTAAACTCAATAATGTGTCGCCGAGTAGATGTGTGAGTATATTTATTTGCCGCTGATAGTTTACCCATTTTCCAGATGATAATGTCCAGCGTCTCGGTGATTGTGTTATAGTTTCATCCACAAAGAAGGATACTCGGTTGTCGTGATTAAGCATGATTTGGAATTTTCAACCGTAGGAGGTTCAAACAAGAGACCTTCAAGGTATTTGTTACCTCACACGTCCTCCTGGCACTATCTCCGTGGTACAACTCAAGGTGAATATACTTTAGTCGGCTTGCAGAGAAATTGCTATCTGCAATTTCATCAAGATACGCTGTTTCCTAGCTCCCGGTCTAATATCGAACGGATGCATGTTTTAGGAATTTCATCTCGCATATTTGCTCATTACTATTCATCTTATGCAAAAGACTACTGATGTGGCCCAATATTGGTATACCACCTTTTCTGAAGTACTTAAAATGTACGGACTTTTAATTGATCACTCATTCAAAAGTAATATTTTTATTGAAACATTATGTTAATGTTTCGCTGCAATCTATATTTTCGTTTAGTGGAGGCTTGCCATCAATACCGTGAAATGAATTATTCCTATTGGTTAATAGTTGTGAACATACCAAATGCACAAGTGTATACTTGAATGACACTGATGCATAGGGTTCGTACAACGAACCACGATGTTCAAACACAGAATCCCATAGTGATTCGTGGTCAAGCTCTCACGGCGCTTATGGATGACCAAAGTGATGTGTTGCTCACACACCCCGAAATTCCACTCTACTACTGGTTTTTGGCTGTTTGCCGTCATTAGGTGGAGACAGTATACACTTGTTTACCATTTATCCACTGTTTTAAGTCTCACTGAACCTAATCTTACTGTCTCCACCTGATGACGGCAAACAGCCAGAAACCGGTAGGGGAGTGTAATTTCGCGAATGTGAGCAACACATCACATTGGCCATAAAAATGCACATTTTTCACGAATTATTTTTTCGTTCGTACAAAAGCAAATGAATAATGTGCTATGTGTTGCCACCGGTTAATTAGTTGTTGTTATTAGATACTCCGCTGTACTCGTTCACGAATCTTGATTGAATGCCTGTTCCATTAGAGTTTGTTTGTGTTTACTCTTCTAGAAAATCTGTGAATGTTCATATCTAGCCCTTCCCCATCTTTAGGATTTTATTTTTTTCAGGTTTGTATGTCATTTGAGCATTCGGTACAAGCTACCAGTGTAATGTTGTCCCTGATAACGATGGGAGTATTGGAACACCTATCCAAGATGGCATGCTCTCAAATAACTAATAGACTTCTTCGATCGATATCAAGCATCAATCCGTATCGCAAGCACAGGGTGTTTTAATGTCTTAGAACGTTGTAAATGACTAAACAGTCCGATTTGGGCGGCACAATCTCTCCCGCCGCGCTCCTGGCGATAGACAATACTCGGCAGATCGATGGAAGATACACTACGTTCCGCAGCCGATAACTGTAGCTGTATTTCACCAGCTTGCAGATGACGCTTCACACAGTGCCTCCAAAGAATTAATTCATTCCCACTCGTTAATAGATTTCATCTCTCGAAAACTAATTACGTCTATATGTTGTCCCTCTGTTTCACAGAACATCCTGAAAGATTTCATTCAAATTGAGATGATTTGGCACGCAAAAGCACTGGAAACGTTGAGCGAATCATTCAACATTCTGAACACACTTCACGAGGAGACCGATTTAATGGAATTCCGCTCCAGTCTAATACGCTCCATGTCCACATCTAACCCTACTATGGCTGCGTACCGCGGTTCCACAGAGCAACACGATGGTACCACGATGGAACGGGCTGGATATTCGACCCGATCGAGTCTTCCTCGTGGGGCAAGATGTTCCACGGAGGGGAGAGCACCCAATCAGTCTAACAGTGACTTGCATAAATCCAATATCAGTGTGAGTATGTTGACAATATGGATCGATAAACAACGGTAATACTTGCTAAACTAATTAACGTAACCTAAATAAAAATAAATAGTCTATCCTGATAGTGATACAAGAATAAGTATATAATATGAGCAGTTCATCCGAAACCAGAGTTATCGTGGTTTCGCGGTTTTCATCGTCAGCCATTTGGGTGCTTTCTGTGTTTGTTTCTGGCCGGATGGTGATGTTCTGTTTGTCATTCGAAAGTTCGTGGTTAGCACTCTTTGCTAATGCTTGATTTGATAGGCTGCCCCCTAAGACTGCTAAAGCTCGTTATTTCGTTCCACTCAGGCATGAAGGGCTCAGTCCATTTTAACGGTTTCAGCTCAGAAGCCTTTGAAATTCGCCGAGGTGTCAAACAAGGGTGTGTTCTTGCTCCCACGCTGTTCGGCATTTTCTTTGCTTTGCTTCTGAAGCACGCTTCCACGACGAGGACAGAAGGTATTCATTTACGCACGCAAAGTGATGGCAAGCTTTTTAACCTAAACCGGTTGACAGCACAAACCAAGGCACGAAATGTGCTAATCTGTGACCTGCTGTTTGCCGACGATGCAGCCTCTATTGCTCACTCCCAAGAGCACTTTCAGTCTCTAATGGACTGTTTTTCGTCGGCATGCAAAGACTTTGGGCTAACAATCAGTATGAGCAAGACCAAAGTCCTTGGTCAAGGGACTGTATCGCCACCAATCATCACTGTTGGAAACTGTCAGCTTGAATCAGTACATCAGTTCACATACCTTGGTTCAACCATTGCGGATAACCTCTCGCTAGACACGGAGATTGATAAGCGGATTGGCAGAGCAGCTGTCATTCTGTCCCGTTTGAAATCTCGTGTTTGGGGTAACCGCAAGCTGACTATAAAGACGAAAGATGATGGTATACAGCGCGTGCTTTACTGTACGGCAGTGAAACCTGGACCACCCACGCAAGACACGAACGGAAGCTGAATGCTTTCCATCTACGAAGCATCCGTCGTATCTTGAACATATCGTGGATGGACAGAGTGACTAATGCTGAAGTGCTTTCAAAAGCTGGTCTACAGAGCATGTCCACTCTATCGCGACAGCGCTGCTTGGTCATGTCTATAGAATGGAAAGTGGTCGTATTCCGAAAGATCTACTCTATGGTGAGTTGCAACTAGGAAGTCGACCGTTGGGCAGACCGCACTTGCGTTACAAAGACGTTTGCAAAAGAGATATGAAAGCCCTTGGCATTGACTTGGCGAGTTGGGAAAAACTTGCTCTTGACCGCTCACATTAGAGGCACTGTGTAAAGCGTCGTCTGAATACTGGGGAGGAGCAGATAGAGCTCTTGGCTGCGGAACGCAGATCACGCCGCCGGCGTGCAACTGACGTAATACAACCGAGTTCTGACTTTCGCTGCCAGCGCTGCGGGAGAGATTGTTCCTCCCGAATCGGACTGTTTAGTCATTCCAAAAGCTGCAGAACATGAACATTCACACGATTGTGATGTACATCCATGGTCGACATCGACCGAAGGAGGCCAACATCATCAACAACAACAACATACACCTCCATAATGTGTCATCAATCTGTTTATTATATTGATTTTCTGACTAAATGAAAATATCGGATTTTGACAGCAAATTTCCGTTTCTGTGAACCAAACAATAATTAGCGCGGATGATATCGTTTTAGTTATTTCATAGAAAGCGCTACAATACATACATCGAATGAATCATAAATTGAAATAATCAATAACAAACAAACAGGAAATGAAGATCACGAAACTGGTGCGTTTGTTGATGGTTGCAAACTGTACCAGAAAGATTTTGAATTTATCGTTTGGGATAAAGTTTCGGTCTAAAGATTTTTACGGCTATCGCCCCTGTTGACACTAAAACGGCCTCGTATTGGTCAACTCACGACTTCGCGGTAGCGGTGAAAACGCATTCTCGGGTTTTATCCGTTGATCCGAATCCACCAGATTGATCAAGGTCGGACTCTTTATCTTCCTAGAATGGTTTCCAAACATGCGCGTCCTACTACCAATGTTTCTCACACTACCGAGGCATATGAATTGTTAAATCCACACTCAGTATGACTGACTAATTCGCTCTTGTTTGAGTTTCTGTCCGATTGTTGTTCTTAATAAATGTAATTCTCGTTTTTCCAATTCGTTGAACTAGTTGTTCAAGCTTGTGAGTTTTAGAAGATTCGCTAAACCTAACGACACGTTAATTACAGTCGGAGATAAATTGGTTTATTCGATGTCGCCGTACGGTTATCTTATTAGCCATGAGTCTTTTGATGAATCAAGATGGATAAACTGGGGCAAGCTCTTCGAGAACAGTTTCCTTTCAGAGCGAATTCGAATAGCTTATGCGAATAGTTTATTTGCCACGTTTTATTCAATCTTCATGGGAAGTGCGCACATGAAATGCATATATTGTTCAACCTGTGGTTTTTGGTGAATCTGTGATAAATACCCCATTTAATCACCTTATTAGCAAAATATCAAGAAAGGCTAAACGTTGAGGGGTGTTTTGGAGAGTTTGTTCATGTTTTGTGTCTACTCATGAGTACCAAGTCTTTCGAAATATTCACAAAGCTTATCACAACGGTCCACATTGGAAGCACTGGACTCGAGTTTCGCTCTTATTAGAGCTCATCAGCAGTGCATATCCTGTCTCGGGTCTGACTCGAACCCATGAAGAAGACTTAATCGCGATCGGTCAAACGGGGGTCGGTAGCTCAGGCCGTAAGGCATGATACTACAATGGTGAAGGTCCTGGGTTCAAGTCAGACCCGAGACAGGATATGCACTGCTGATGAGCTCTAACAAGAGCGAAACTCGAGTCCAGTGCTTCCAATGTGGACCGTTGTGATAAGCTTTGTGAATATTTCGAAAGACTTGGTACTGATAAGTAGACACAAAAAGGCTAAACGTCCTTTGGTTTCCAGTTCGTCCGCATCGTTATAATCGGTGATTAAGGTTTTGATATTCAACGAATGAAGAACTTTTATCCATATGTCATACTTTCGTATCTAATTTCTATTGTCAGCTGTGTGTTTTATTCTTCATTTCCACGTATAAATTTCAGTTTTCAGTGTGCTATGAGCAAATAAAACTGCTCAGTAATATAATGATCTCCTATTTTAACGGTATGCAACATCGCAAACGACAGCGTATTGTCAACCCTAGCAGTGTCCTTGTCCGTCTCCGCTTTTAGACTATTGTATACCCAATTAGCACAAAATTTCGTTAGAGTGTGAGGCATAAAATGCATACAAATGGACTTAAATAGCCCTAAGATACTAAACAAAAATAGAGACTCTACAATTTTACTCATTTTTAAACTACAACTAACCACTCATTACTTGAAAACTCATCGCTGTCTCGTGAGAACCAAATTTGAAGCAAGACTATCTGCACTTCAGAGCAGGATGTCTTGTAACCCAGAGGTACTTTGAGGAACGAAAACCGTTTGGCATTTGAAAAGCTTGTTCCCACCACTTACCACTAATAACATTTTGTTCCGTGAAGTGAATGAATTTTATGAGCATATTAAACAGTCCGTTGAATGGTTCATTGTTTGAATGAACTCCTAAAGAAGTTTATTTGTTTAAACTGTTTCCTTAGTAAAACTATAATTTTTTCTACTGAACACCTTCAGTGTTCAGCAAACAAGCTGCAAGTTCTTTATCACTGACTTGGTATGTAATCATTTCAAATGAATATGTGAGACAAAATGCTAATTTAATTCTGCTTATCTTATTTACACAATGCACTAATCGTACCAAATAATCAATGACCGCTCAAATTGTCCCGTTATTTTAACAGCTGGGTGGAGATGTCAGTCTCTTTAGTGAAGGTCGCGACGACGATGACGACGACGACGATGATGATGATGAAGAAGACTTTGAGGATGAAGAAGTCAGCGAGCACATCGCCGGTCAGCGGGGCGGATATTCCGAAGAAATAGACGATACTGAAGACGATGAAGAAGAAGAAATAGAAGATGAGGAAGAGGATGATGAAGAGCAGGAAGCAACCGAGACATTGAAATCTGTGAAACGCGTGCAGCTTGCATCTAATGGTCATGTCAAACAGATAGCTAGTTCGCCGCTGAAGTCCGCGTTGAAATCTAGTGGCTCGAGACCTGCCGCGGTTGTGAGCTAATCTCAACGTAAAAAATTGTAACATCTATCGCCTGGGACGTGACATATTACAAGACTGCATTTCTCTGACATCCGCGTGATATGGGTACAAAAAATCAAATCACATTTTCGATTACTTCTTGCTAGCATTGCCTTACAAAATACTACAAAACTGAAACAAATCTATTTGCATTCATGAAGGCATTGTTATTTCGTTGGAGCAACAAATGTGTAAAAGAATATTAAAGAGTGTCTAAGTGGTCAAACCTTGTTACTGCTTAGGTTAGAGATTATAGTATATGAAAAGGTAGAAGAGTCATTGCATCGAAGATAGCACGTAATCTCGCGACGATTGTATAAAACAGTTAAAATCGGTTGTTAAATTTCTAAACCGTCACATATGCGGTACTTATTGACATTGCAACGTTTCAAAGTGATACAACAAGGTAAGAAAAGTTTTTCGCAAGTTAAACAATGTGTTGTGGTGCTCACATCCCCATCCCTTACACACCACTACCGTTTCTGGCTGTTTGTCGTCATCAAGTGGAGACAATAAGATCAGCTTCAGTGAGCCTTGAAACAGTGGAAAAGCGGTAAACAACAGTGGCATACAAGTTTAACTTTGTTAACCGCTTTTTAACTGTTTCAAGGCTCACTGAACCTGATTTTACTGTCTCCACCTGATGACGGCAAACAGCCAGAAACCGGTAGTGGAGTGTTATTTCGGGGAATGTGAGCAACACATCACTTTGGTCCTCTAGGCACAACTATGTGATATTACAATATTGAATGCGCAAACATTACGCATCGCTCTATTATTCATTTTTTCCAAAAAGACTAAGTTGACTGCACCATAAGTAGATGATAGTTCAAGCATTCGGTATTGTATTTGATTATGGAATACAAAAATCTAGTTAGGAGTGACGGACATTTTATGTTCTCCATTGCAACAACCTAATTCACCCCTAATTAGCATTTAGCGGTATTTCTGTACACTTTGATGACTTTAGTGCATAGTATTTGTAAGATTTTATAATTTAGGTTTTCAGGTTTACAACGTATCATTGATGCGTTCGTACAAGTGATGATGGATAAAATCTTCGTGAGTCGTGACACTAGAGAAAACTGTCCACCCGCCGACGGCGATGGATGTAACGCCGATTACTTGACCAGCGATTCCAATCAGAGGACCACCGCTGTCGCCAACCTCAGCGGCTTGTTCGTTCTCACTGGAATCGGCACAATATGCCCCGGTTGTGTCCACGCGTAGATACCAAGGACATTTGGATATTGTGATGTAGCCTTCAAATGAGAAATTTATAAATTGGAATTACCATATCGCAAAATTCCACTTGTTCCACTACTGGGATCTCTACCGAAACCCACAATAAACGCGTCAAACTTCTCGGTATTGTTCATCTTTTCACCGAATTTGTGCCTCGATTCCAATGCCAGCCGTGCAATCTCCACGAAATCGGCGGTGAGGTCAAACGGTTGATCCGTCATCATGATCGCCATGTCCGCAGATCCACCCAGTTTGTTATGGTTCTTGGGTTTGTTGGTCGATAGTACACGGCATGCGTTTCTGTATGACCGCGGAATGAAACGACGCACGATCGACCGCATCTGCACCGTTTCATTTCGACGATGATCGAAATTGGTAACATTAGCGTAGGCCTGAAAGAATCGAGATTGGGGATAAGTTTTCCAGGGTTGGTAACAATCGGCTATTCCTCTGTAGAAACTGCGGCAATCAGTCGGGAATAAAACAACGATGTGTGAACTTGTAGATTATTGTTGGATAAGGCTGGCACGATCACCCTGATCAAGTACATTTGTTGAATCCACGAGCATGGGAATCCTGTTCTTACATGCGGATATTTTATTTCAAACGCTCGGAACCTGTTGCGGTTTTCGATTCTAAACTCGATGAGTATATGACGAACCACGCGGTATGTGACTGTCCCTATTGATTTTTGAGATATTCTATAGTTCTAATCCATATACCTCGCCATCCTATGGTTAATGTTAAGCTTACTGCTTTTTCTACCATAAAACTTTCTGAGTTCTAAGTTCCATGGGTTTAATCGCACACGTTTGGCCGTGCTAACCTGATCCAACAATGATTTAGAAGTTCATACCTAGTTTATCATTTCTCCACTATTTCGAGGCCGGTGGATCCTGAACGTATTGCCCCTTCGTGATATGTGCAAACAGCCTGAAACGAGTTGTAGTGAGTGCATGTCTGTGTGAGAGAGCGGAAATAGCAAGCCAAAGCAACAGGTTGTTGTGATCCAGGGCGATATTTGCTAAAATATATCCATGTAGTAAAGTATAAGTGTTAATAAAATATTGAGCATTGTAAACACTGCATGTTGGACTTGGCAGTCAACAATTTTCAATCAGCTGTTCGCATTAGACGCATGTCCGCGTTTCACCAAACATAGACTTAATCCAATTGCGTGATTTCTACGTACGGCAGATTGGTAGCTTTAAAATCATTTCTGTGATCCTTTGTGAGAAAAGCTTGCTATGACACAAGACAGTAAACGCCGCAAGGAGTCCGCCATGCTGATGACCTGCTGCTCATCCATAAAACTTGATTGAATGCACGCTTTATTTTACTCATCCGAGTATGTCGTGCTTTTATCTACAGACTCAATAATCAATTAGATATCATCGTTCTCCGCCTAGTGAGGATTTTGTTCTGTCACATAATATCTGGTACATGCTGCCAGTTTTGTGGCTCTTTTGAGGATGAGGTGATATAACGGCAAAACGATACCGAAATTATTCCTTTGCATTCTTTCAAGCCACTCGAAACACGCTAACAAAAACTAACTATAACACGTAGGATAACAAAATAATAATACAGTAATCTTGCACAATAAAATGCTTAGTCTAATGTACTCCGTAATAAGGAAGCTTCGCGTCAAATTCTTTTTCGGAAAACATACTTTTCGTGTTTTTGTTTACACGTTTTCCTTAAAACTTAAATACAAGTAAGGTTATGTGTTGCTCACATCCCCCGAAATTACACTCCACTAACGGTTACTGGCTGTTTGCCGTCATCAGGTGGAGACAGTAAGATTAGGTTCCGTGAGACTTGAAACAGTGGATAATTGGTAAACAAGGTTACACTTGAATGCCACTGTTGCATAGGGTTCGTACAACGAACCACGATGTTCAAACACAGAATCACATAGTGATTCGTTGTCAAGCACACAAGGTACTTATGGATGACCAAAGTTATGTGTAGTCCATGTAGGTTGACTTGTTGAAAGCTACGAGCCAATTGACACGTCGGCCAAATAATTTAGGTTAACCACAAACGGAAATTTACGTATAGAATGTTTAAGAAATTCTGGATGATTTAATATTCAAATCTGTTACTAGCTACTCTGCAATAGCAACCGTTTTGAAATGCAGCTACAAAAATATTTTCGTATAAATAAAATAAATTATTCCTCAAGATCCCCGTGAGTTGGGAAGAACTTCCTCTTGACCTTTAACATTAGAGGCATTGTGTAAAGCGTCGTCCGCAAGCTGAGAAGGAAAAGATACAGCTCTTGATTGCTGAACGCAGATCACGCCGCCGGCGTCCAACTGATACCCTACAACCGAGTTCTGGCTATTGCTGCAAGCGCTGCAGGAGAGATTGTTCCTCCCGAATCGGACTGTTTAGTCGTTCAAAAAGCTGTAGAACATGAAAAATCATGCGATTGTGATGTACATCCATGGACCACATCGACCGAAGGAGGATCCTTAAGGTCAGCCGGCATATCATCTAGATATTTCCCGCGCCTATTTGGGAATCATTTCTCTTAGTTAACCCAGTCATGAGGACCGACTCACACTATTAATACGTATATGCTTTTTGTATCTATAATTCGACCCTGTGGTTGTTGTAAAGCAAAATGTTTTCTCAACCATAACTCTTATATCTAGAATAGACTTCGCTAGGAGAATGTTGTCAGTCATATCAATCCTGGCGTGCAATTTCAAAATAATGAATCGGATAACACCTGACACCGGTTGCTAATGTAAACCTAATTGTTCATGTAAAGAGGTGACCTGTTTCGTCTTTCATTTGCACTGCAACTAAGAGCATTTGTACACGTCATTCACTTCGGTATAAACTGCAGTAGTATCAAATACCCTTGTTATTGAATCACACTGGAAATGGCTTCATTCCGTGTGACAACTTTTATCCAAGAATTACGCCACGTATCATCGCAGTCAGCCTCCTACGTTCGATATCCACAATGGATTTATATCACAAGTGCATGACGGTTCCATATTCCGCCGCATTTCGAGTAACTAAACAGTCCGATGCAGGAGGAACAATCTCTCCTGCAGCGCTGACAGCGATAGGCAATCAGCGACCGTGAACTGCATTCACTCTTCCCCAGTTTACAGATGATACTTTACACGGTTTATATCGCAGTATATTATGAAAACACAAGCCTGATCCAGGCAAAGTGCCGCACTGGGCGAAGTTACTGTCAAGTTGCCCAGGCCTAGACAGATATGAGAAAAGAAATAGAGAATAGAGAGTCTATTGAGACTCCAGCGTGTTTCAGCATGCATCTCACTACCGGTGGCCAATCAATTTAGCAAGGTGTTAGTCGCACAACACAGACGTACTGTACAATCGCACATTCGAAGTACACAAACGCTATTGTTGTTATAGCAGGATGCTAGCTTAGCCTGCAGTAAAAATCAGACCGCTACCAGCAATTCGGATTGGTGGCTGTATGGCATTGCATTTATCTGATTATGAAAATTCTGGTAGAAGAGATTGATAACTTTTCGCAAGTACTGAACTCCATTTATTACATTCGAGGAGCGCAGTATATCACACAAGTAAATGCACTTTGAAGTTCACGGATGTGCGATGAAATGAACAACTGCTTCACTTGAAATCGGAATAATGGTCTTTAGTTATGCGAATCAAACGAAGGTTGTGAATGAAACCAACCGATAGAATGTCCGACATTTGAATCGAACGAAGTGGTATTACTCGTTTCATCTGTTGCACACCTCATGGCATGTATTGGGAAAAATAAACAAGGTCAGAGGCCATCTAGCAATCGGACACTCATCCCATAAACAGTCAGATGTGATGTGCATGAACCGGATGTGCGAGTCCCACTCCTCAATAGTCTTTTCTAAGCGTCGTGAGTTCTTCACCAGCAAACCCTTGGTAATTAAGTTATTGAAAACTGTTTAATGAGCAATAGCATTCAAATACAACTTTATTATATTTGTGACTACTCATCCGTGCCAAGCCCATTGAACTATTCACAAAGTTGATCACGACGGTCCATAATGGAAGTACTGAACTCGAGTTTCGCTCTTATTTAAGCGATGGGCCTGGCACAGTTAAGTAGTCACAAATATAAACAACATATTCTC
This sequence comes from Atriophallophorus winterbourni, assembly GCA_013407085.1. Classification (NCBI taxonomy): domain Eukaryota; kingdom Metazoa; phylum Platyhelminthes; class Trematoda; order Plagiorchiida; family Microphallidae; genus Atriophallophorus; species Atriophallophorus winterbourni. The sequence continues at coordinate 44,070 of JACCGJ010000323.1, read as the reverse complement.
CAAATATCGCTTAAACAACTTTATTATATTTTTCATTGTTTTAAGACTCACTGATACTGATCTTACTCTCTGTAGCTAATGACGTTAAGCTGAGCCAGAAACCGATTTTGTAAGTGAGAAATGATATTTGAGACAATATACACCTAATTTTATTCAATATAAACAATAATAAACTGGTGTAATTACCATGTAAGCGAGGGGAGTTAAAAAAAAATACAAAGTGACTGCAATGCTATTTTCATAGCTATAATTAATACATGAAACTTCGACGAGATTATATTGTGACTAAAGTCAGAAAACTTTTATCTAACTATATGATACAAAAATGGATGGGAAACTTGCTTACAATTATAGATATTGTATATTAATATAGATACACTGGCTTTCAAGTATGGCTACTTACATTGTTAATATTATAAGTGTTATACCAAGTCAATGAAATGGGTTTGGGGTTGGCGTCACAATAAGTTTGACTAACCTCCAGCATTGGATCCCCACATGCACAGTGACCTGCGGTCAAGATCATATTCTTTGCTATCAGCGTCCCGGTACAACGATGCTGTTTACCAAGAAGTAGCACAATACTTGGAAATTCCTCAATGATAGCCTCGTATCCTTTTTGAATGTGATATCGCAACTCATCGTCCGCAATACCAATTTGCCAGGAGAGCAACGTCAGAAAAATGTAGCTTAAAAATCCCATTGTGTGTGGTAAAATGTTTGTCGTTTAATGCGATTCGAGCAAACATTGATTAGTGCTGAAACAGTGATTACAATTCTCTGAACGCGATCATAATTATCGATCACACTGCACTGTCACGTGGCTGGATTACACTGCGTCATTCCGTGACTTACGTAGGGTTTCACAGATTTTTAGCTAGCCAGCATTTTTTTCGAGGGTCAGCTCAATGTCCAGTAAAACGAAATAAATACCTGGAGTTCATGTTTTTGTCATTGATAGGGTCATTTTGTTTTTATTTAATACGAAATCATTACAGTTGTACAATGAGCGATGGTTATTGAAAGAGGTATTTGTAACTCGTTTATCAAAAAGTGAGTTCAAATGTCCATCTTTGTTATTCATTAGACTACTGCTTCGATGTAAAGGGCTGCTGATAAACTGCTCTTACTTGATGCATACAACGCAAAATCAATAATGGGTTATGCCATTTTAACATGTCCATATTTCATTTTAGAACTTCCAAGCCCTTGAAAAATAGTTTTAATACCAAACGCACCAGGATGTTCAAATGAAGAATCACAGAGTAATTCCTGGTCAAACGCTCAAGTTCAATAAACCGTGCTGCTCACATGTCCTCGCACTGAAACTCCTCAACCGTTTTCTGGTTGCCTGCCGTCATGAGGTGGAGACAGTAAACAAAATGTTCCGTGAATCTTGAAACAGTAGAAAAGTAGTAAACGTCATTACATTGGAAAGCCACTTTTGAATAGGAGATAGAGAAGAACTAAAAACTTCATACACTATCAGAGAGTGATTCCTGGTCGAGTTTTCATGATGATTAATAAAAGACCACTGCAATGTGCTATCACGCACTTATAACGCACAACTGATTTATTATTAGTCATGCAAAGAAAGTTTGCAATGAATCTATTAGAGCAGGTTTTTGGGAACGTTTCGCTTCTGAAACATGGACTCCGTCAGACGAAGGGTGTTGATACGAAAATGGTCTGTGTTTAATTGAAATTTTTTAACCAATCCTATGTTATATAAGACAGACAAGATCAAGAAAATTAATCATATACTCTATAGTCTGGGTTGAACTAATCCTCACTTAGAGCAAACAAAATACGTTCCACCCAATAAAGCAACAATATAGATTTAAATCCATTCATAAACTTGAATGTAATTGTAATATAGGATTCGTAAAACGAATCAGAGTGATCATAAACAAAAGCTTAAAGTAAAACTTGCTCAATAGCTCAAGACGATTAAAAATGATCAAATAATAGTGTCGTTCACACCCTCGCACATATACCTAGCAACCGGTGACTAGCTGTTTGCCGTCATCAGATGCAGACGGTAAAAAGCTAATACCAAACCAGCAAAGCACCTGAAAATTATGGAGACCGTTTCGGAATCCATAGTCATCATAATAAAGTTTGCAATGAATCGATTAAAGTAGATTTTTGAGAACATGTAGCTTCTGACACCGAAGCTTCGTCAGACCAAATGGTGTCAGTACGAACAGAGTTCAGGTTTAAACGGCATTTTCTTGACTAATCGTGAGTGACCTAAGATGGGCTAGATCAAGACAATTGAACAAACCTCCTACATGCTGCGTTGATTCTTTAATTGTTTATTTTGTGTGCAGGTGCGAACAGTTTCCACTGACCGATTGCTTACGTAATCAGTGTCCACATTAGGGGTTACGTACGCTAACCCTAATCCAGTGCATAAGCGAACGCCAGATTGTGGAGATATCCACCACATTCCCCTTGTTCACCGTCCCAGACTTTGTTATTTCAACTGCTTCATCGTCGAGTCTTTCCCTATAAGGTTTCACACCCGTTCTTATCAGCTCCACGTTATCAAGATCCACGCTGTGACCCGTGTCTAGCACGTGTTCAGCTAGGGTAGACTCCTGGATCAATGATTAAAATTCACTCGAATTGCGGGTTTGTGTTCTTATTCGCTTTCTCTGTTCGTTCATCTCAGTGAGAGGTTCTCTATACGTTTGCCCAATGTAAACAAACAGGGCAACCCTTGTACTTGATTTTGTAGATATTGTTATTCGCACAAGCCTATGGAATCTGCAAGTCGACGATTAACTTCTTGATGAGCTCGTTTCTTATCGGCAGCGTCACTGCAGAGGTGTTCAATTTTATAGAACAGAAATTTCGCTAAGGGCTAAAATGCCCTTTAAGAATGCGTAGATGTGTAACTTAAAACTACACCTCGGTCCTTCGGATTACGATATAACGTCGTTCTTATCATGTCATTGTCCTTTTGCGCAAGACAGTTCAAGAACTGATGTGTCCCTTCTGTATACTTAGTTTCTTTTGCAACCTGGATATTGGGATTCAAATAATTGTAATAACTATGAAACGCTTTTAGTATGTTACGCTTGATGGTGATGAATGGTTTTAAAGCATCGTTTTATAAGGCTATCTCATCGAAATGCTCCTTGTACATATTTGCTAGCACTGAGAAATAGGTGAGCCCATCGCTAAACCATCGTTTTGCTTGTATAGCTATCCATTAAATTAAAAGTGGTTCATATTTAGACAAATTGATGCACCATTGATGATTTGTTTTACACTCAAGTTTGTACTATCCTTCAAGGTCGCGTCGCAGTTGAGTGACTTCCTTGCTAATTCCAAAGCACTGGTTGTGTCAACATTCATGAACGAAGAGCTCACGTCGAAGCTAACCATCATCTCATCCTTTTATGGCATTTAAGCAAGAAAAACAAAATCCAAAGAATTTTAGTGAAAGAATTAGTGTTAATAACCAGCGGTTTGTTCAGCTATGTGAGGTACTTAGCCGAATCATTTGTTGTGGATGGGCCTTAAGGGGACACCTACCTTATGTATTTTCAATAGTCCATAGATCCTGGGTGTTTGAGCAGATTTTGGGTAGAGCATGAAACATAATCTGTGAACAAGGTTTTCCTTAATTCCTCGTAGTTGTCTTGAAACTACCCCTTCACGGTTTTTCATAATCGTCGTTAATCTACGGTTGTCATTAACCTGATACGGGTCTTCAGCAAGGTGCGACTGAGCCTAACCCCTATTATCACTTTTAGAAAGAATCACGGTTACCTTTCCTTTGTCTGCCTTAGTGATCACTATTCCCTCTTATTTGCGCAGCTCAAGGCAGATGCGTAGGGTGAATCCATTTTAGATAACACTAGATATACCGTTTCGAATTGTATCTGCCTGTTTTTCAGATAGCTGGTTGAGGGTTGATTCTACACATGAAATGATATCTTCCGCTTTTAGAAATTTCTTACTGAAGTCCATTTACACTAATCTTTGGTCCGTCTGCGAGAACAGGCCTATCAGATTACCTGACTGTCAACAAAAGAGCTATATTTAACTTTTGTAGTTAGTAAATTGGTGAACTTACGTTTTTGACTTTCTTTTCTTTGTTCGATCTGTGTGGACAAGACCATATCGTGTTTTCCACAAATTTTGTAAAAATGAACATCAGATAACATGTTTTGTAATTCCGACTTCAAACTCGTTGCTTTCGAACGCGCCTGTGTCAGGTTTACATCGGTCCTGTGATTGTTTGTTTTAATGATTGTTTGGATTCGTTTTCGGCAGCCTTTGTGAAATTGCGACAATTATCTAGCGGTTTGACCACCAGGTCAAACTAGAGCAGACCAGTTTGGTGAGCAATGGTTTCTCTTTTTTACGTGGCCTTTAAATCTACACATTATTTCCGATTTTTCGTTAAATGTTAACGCTATCTGGGGGCCAAATGCATCACTTATTCATATCGACTGAAGCGAATTTTGGACGTGCAAATTTGAACGAATTACGAGATACCGAGAATTGATATGATTCTTTTGTCGAAAAACTTTAGGTTACGGCATTTGCTAATAAACTGGATCACATGTGGAAATTATCAATCAAGACGGACAAGAAACATCGTTCAGTCGACAAATTGTAACTTGTAACTTTGGACCTGATTGTCAATTTTTTTTTAATTTTTTTGGTGAATTGAATATAACTGCTAAAAATTCGTTTTTGTGACTGAAGCTAATTTCTTCTTCTCTTCGTGTCGAAAGACTAACTATATCTACAAAATCAAGTGCAAGGGTTGCCCCGTTTCTTTACATTGGGCAAACGTATAGAGAACTTCTCACTAAGATAAACGAACAGAGAAAGCGAATAGGAACACAAACCCGCAATTTGAATGAATTTCAATCATAGATCCAGGAGTCTACCCTAGCTGAACACGTGCTGGACACGGGACACAGCGTGGATCTTGATAACGTGGAGCTGATAAGACCGGGTGTGAAACCTTATAGGGAAAGACTTGACGATGAAGCAGTTGTAATAACAAAGTCTGGGGCGGTGAACAAGGGGAATGTGGGGATATCTCCACAATCTGCAGCGGATTAGGATTAACGTACCTAGCCGCTAACGTGCACACTGATTACGTAAGCAATCGGTCAGTGGAAGCTGTTTGCACCTGCACACAAAATAAACAATTATGGGATTAACGCAGCTTGAAAGAGGTTTGTGCAATGGTCTTGATCTAGCCCATCTTAGGTCACTCACGATTGGTCAAGAAAATGCCATTTAAACCTGAACCGTGTTCCTACTGACACCCGTGGTCTGACGAAGCTTCGGTGTCAGAAGCTACACGTTGTCAAAAATAAGATTTAATAGATTCATTGCAAACTTTCTTATGATGACTATGGATTCTGGAACGGTCTCCATAATCTTCAGGTGCCTTGCTGGTTTGGTATTAGCTTCTTACCGTCTACATTTAATGAAGGCAAACAGCCAGTAACCGGTTGTCAAGTGTATGTGTGAGGATGTAAACGATACTATACTTTGATCGTTTATAATCGTCATCTCTTGAGCAAGTTTCACTTTAAGCTTCTGTATATGAACATCATGGTTCGTTTAGTGAATCCTATATTACAATGGAATTCTCGTTTAAGGGTGAAATTGTATCTATATTGTTGCTTTATTTGGTGGAACGTTTTATTCATTCTATAATTAATGATTAGTTCAACTCAAAACTTACTGGGTTGTTAGAGAAATTCCTGAAATTCTCTGCTTTTCGGGGAGGTTACGGAATTTGCTAAGCTTTTAGATGCTTGTACGAAATTCTCTTGAAGCTTAAATTGCTTTCGAGCTTAGACCGTTTAATCCAGATTGGTTGCAGGTGTAGATTTGATACCTTTGGCAATAAGGCTAGTAAATGCTCGAAATCACGTCGATGTATGTCCAATCTCACTGAGTTTAGAATTGTAGACAGCCTTGAATTATAAAGCGTTTTCAAGAGTTTGCATCTCTAGGCACGAATATCTTTATAGATCAAAGACTGCTCTATGCCAGAATTGTAGAAAACGTGTGTCTGTGTGATGGAAATGCATGCAAATGAGCATTTTTGTTCATGATCATAGTTTTAAACCCAATCTACATGCGTTTGGACGCGTGATTGAACAGGTTTGTCGCGCCAGCCTTATCCAACATTGGCATACAAACGCAACTTGTTTACCATTCTTCCACTGTTTCAAGCGCATGCGGATCTTGATCTTACTGTCCCTACCTGATGAGTGCAAACAGCAAGAAACTGGTCGTGGGGTGTGTGTGATGGAGATGCATGCAAGTATGAAGTTTGTTTAGTACCTTACTGATGTTTTCGATCTCACTAAATCTAAGCTTGGTGCATTAATCCGATTATGGATGGATCTGAGCAACGAAACACACAGTGTTTGTTCTTCCTTTCACAGATTCAATCTCACTATTCACGCAGTAAAATGTCATTTTGTTCATGTTCTCAACTTCAGAGGAACGGAAACTGAAATTTTGCGCTTTAAAATGGAAAATGTATTTTGCTCCATCGCTCAAATTAAATGTAACTCGCATTCCACTGTTAAATAGGCCTCGTACGACGAAGCACCATGTTCAACTACAGTATCACCGAGTGATTCTGGGTCAAGTGCTCAAAATGACCAATGGGGCTCACATTCCGCGGACTCATATTCCACAACCAGTTTCTGGCTGCTTGCCTTCATCGGGTGAAGACAGTTAGCTCAGGTTTATTGAGCGTTGAAACAGTGGTTAAGTGCTCAACAAAGTTATACTTGCATGCCATTGCTAAATATGAGTGTACGTTTTAAAAACTTGTAGCTCAGGTACCGGATTGTAGTTCATAGTTGTTCTCCGAGATGGTATAGTTGATTGCGTACGTTTCGTCATCACGCCAACGAGGACATGCAATGATTCACACAGTAGATGAGGACGACGCGCAGCAGATAAATTCGAATGATGCCCACCGCCCATTTACTTCGAAAGAAGTTTCGCTGATGATGTCATCTAATTTGATGACGAAATGTCCACAATCAACCATACCAGCTCGGAGAACAACTATGAAGTACAATGAGTGTAAGTGTTGTGGGTGTGAGCACCACACTAAATTGGTCCATTTAAACGTCTTGAGCGCTTGACCAAGAATCACCCTGTGATTCTTCATTTGAACGTTGTGGTTCGTCATACGAACCCTATTCAATTGTGGCATACATGTTTAACTTTGTTTCCTACAGTTCCACTGCTTCAAGGCTCACTGAAGTGATCTTAATGCCTGTATTTGAGGACGGCAAACAGCTATAAACCGGTTGTGGAGTGTAAGTGCTGCGGATGTGAGCACCACAATACAATACAATTAAACTTTATTGAGTACTAGCCTTATTTTGCCAGACTACTCCACACTCCAAATCTTATTCTGTATATCCCTTGTATATCACACATGGAAGACTACATATCGGCGATCATACTAGATCAGCTCGGCCCACGATAGCAGTGGGCGCCTTCTGAGATTTGAGTTAACGCTCTGTAGCATGTATGTGAAGGAATCGGTCAAGAGACGTTAATCAAATTGTACACTAAGCTGAAATTATTTGTAAATGTGCAGGCTTTAAGATTTGAGAGTCGTGACCGTGAACGCATCGAACAAATGATCCCCCAACTTGTTTATATTTGTGACTACTCATCCGTGCCAAGCCCATCGAACCATTCACAAAGTTGATCACGGCGGTCCATAATGGAAGCACTGGACTCGAGTTTCGTTCTTATTTGAGCTCATCAGGGATTCAAACCCCCGACCATCACCATTCTAGTCCCACGCCTTAACGACCTGTGCTACCGTCCACCGTTTGACCGATCGCAATTAAGCGTTTATGAACTGTTCTTCAGACTTGTGTCATGCAATTGTTTAACCGCTTAAAAATGAACTCATTTGCTGGAGTAGTTCACTGAGCCATTCACAGCTCCTTGGCTTAATGCATAAAACAGAATTTAAAAAATATTCAGCTTATATTGAAGTTTCTCTGAATCATTAGTGATATATATAATTAGGTGAAAAATGTTCTGGAATAAGATGGTGAAAATATAATGATACAATTTGAATAGGCGCGTTGAAGTCAAAAGCTGATTATGACACATTTATCAAACATATGGTCTCCAAAGCGTAGTCGCTGGATGGAAGTTACCCCCGAACGTATCGCTTCTGATTTCAGAACTTGGTCCCCATAGTTGTCTAGCAAATATGCTAGAATTCCATTGGTTTTCGTGTCTCAGGTTACTGCACGATGTGGCTGGTTTCTTTTCCAACGGATGCCCTGTCATTGCAAACGGTCGTTGAACATTTTCCAAGCTTCCTAGGGGTTTTCTTGATATCAAAAGTTCGGATAAATGGTGTGTTGCATTAGATCCTCGTGGTGGAACCATACTCATTGGTTTCATTGGAACCGTACCCCAATTAGGTACGCTGGATGGGTAGAAAGGTGGTATTGTTAGATTATTGTTGTTAGGCTGTGTGACAGGATTTCGATTAGTTGGTTCCATGATATTCTGATGATAATTGCACGAAGGCTGATAACATGTTGCGTATCGTGTTGACAGCAAATCAGTGTTGTTCGTATTTTGATTGACAGGAGCTTTGCGTTTCCGATTGAGGTCTCGCTTCAAGTATGCGACGACCAATTCCAGAATGTCTGCTTTTTCGAGTTTACGATGATGACGAGGCTGGAAAAGAAGTGATGGCGATTGTCAATTTCGAGCATCAACATGAGTTGACAAATTAATTTGCATATTTTAAACAATAGCATCAATAGTACACCGATACTATTGTTGTTTGACAGGGGCAAGTTCTTTCGAATGAGTCAAGCATTTTATGAAGCTGCGATTTCGCTGAATGTCTTACAACGTGTGTCGGCAGTATTTCAGAACATTGATATCTAGTATGCCTCAGATGTTGGCTTTGTATTTAAGCGTCATGTGGGGATATTGACCATCCCCTTCTCGGTTTTATTTTGTTTTTTCTATTGTTCCTAAACCGGTCAGCTGGTGGCGATTATCTGCAAAGTACATTCTGTCGTCCTCACCCTAAAGGCTTCTGCGTACGAGCAGCCTTATTGAAGCCTTTAGATGGTTTACGGTGGATATGTGTTCTCAATGAATCATTGTCCATTATGTTGCTATAACCTCACAGATCAGTAGAGTAATGTCCACATAAAGTCATTCCAACTACAACGCTAAGCCAATGTTACCACTGGTCATAAAATTAATGACCACGTGCGCAGCAGCTTTCTCTTCACTCCATAGCTTGGTAAACATTCAGGCCCGGCTACTGCAACCGTGATAGTGGGAGGCATTTGACAAGAGTAGAAAAATTGACTTGAAAGCTTGTTGCTCGTATTGTAATAAGATAACGTGGATTAACAAGGGGTTCGAATGATTCAATGGTAGTGAACACGAATTTTAATATGGAAAAACATGTAACAGGGTTTGCTGCTGTTTGTTCAAAAGATCGATAAATGGGTTTAGAAAAAATCGCAAAATTTGCTTCCTGAGAACAGAGTAATCATACTTAATGCATTCGTTAAAGTAGCGAATTTATAAGCAATTTAATCAGGTTGTATCCGTTCGTGTTGTGTTCTAGATGTAAACACTTACGTATTTAAGAATTATTCAGAACAAATAAAAAATAATGCATTAATCGTTAACTAAAAGTTGTGTTGAGCAGAATGAAAGCCTGTCAGGCAATGCGCTTAATTCTAGTGTGGAAATTATAGAATGCACAACACAACCCCTTTTTATGGGCAAATTTGGGAATACAATGTCTGTATATCAACTGGTTCAATGGTTGACCTATTGACACAATGATGAGGCCCAACATTCAAGATGTTAACCCTGCAAGAACTACCGGGAATTGAATTTAACAAACGTGATGTCTATCACACTATATGTGATGCATTGTTTGTGGTAGCCATATGAGCACAAGTTCAAAGTAGTTTATCATAGCACGTTTGATATCCCTTCGGTAATTTTAACTCTGTTTTGTCACGAAACTGTTCACAAGTGTAAGTTGTTAGCCATTATATAAATATTCTGGATGCGAAACACTTCCCGACAAGCTTGATAAGTTGTTATTGAGAAATACCGCGTTTTGTTATTACCAAAACACGCTACTGGTAAACCAGCATTTGTGGATTCGTTTCAACCTAATAACGCTTATTAAAGGTTAGTCCATTAACCGCGTTTCTCAACAAATTGAGTGTAAAATAAGGAGGATATTATTTTGTTAATAAATGTGGCACCCTATTTACAGCGCAAACTTTTGTTGCTTTTACGCTGAATTTGAGGAATGCACCTGATTTATCAAGCATGAAAACAAGGCAATACATTCGTTCGCCCAAAACGGAATACGTTCGTTATACTTCTATATACCCCATACCGGTAGGTCCCATCAACTCTCTAGTGGCTTAGCTCACCTAATACGTAACATTGTTAGTTAACCGTGGGTATATTTACGAAAACCATGTGTACCACCGACTTGGATGATTCTCTTCATGTATATTTCCTATGGGAGCATCGGTGATACATTAATTAGCATGCTAGTCTTCCCAGATAACCTTGTTTTGATACATGCCGCGCTTGCATATTTCGCAAAATGTAATAACCCTACTTAATTCATAATGGGCATCAAAAGTAGTCAATAAATGAGCGAACATCCTGCACGTTTTCCAGAGGGTAGAACAATATCAACTTTAACGCCCTGTGTGGCTCAGTAATCTAATAAGATGAAAACCGATAAGTATCAACTTGCAAGCAAATCTTGCTTTTGTCACGATAGCTCTAGAACTGTAAATCTTTGTGAATTTCACAAGATGGAATGGAACAATTTTTGTGCCAAAATCGTTGCCGTATCACATTTAAATATCACTGATTGTCTCACGGTAAAACGAAAATAGTCAATTTACATATGAGCTCATCGTTTTGTTCGGGACTCAAGGTTATCTTTACTACTTAAACCCTTTTTCCAAGATTCTGCTTGATGTCCAATGATATACACACAAGATATTTTGGCTAGTTAAGTGTTATAATTTCACATTATAATAAAAGCTGGCAATCATTTTGGAACACATACTACATAACCGTTATCTGGCTGTTAGCCGCCATCAAGTTTAGACAGTTACGATCAGGTTCAGAGCAAATATTTGGATATAGAACAAAATAAATACCATGTAAAAAAGTATCATCGAACGCGACTCACGTTTTTGTTCAACAATCTAAGAATCAACGACCTCAATGTGTTCAACAGCGCGTTGATACGATCTCTCCGTTTTCGTTCCGTCATTTGTTTGGCTTTTTTACGGTCTCTTCGAAACGGTTTTTCGATCGGCCCTGAAGTCATGGATACGTTCTCATCGTTTTCCTTCATCGGGGTGTAGAGTGAATCACGTATCAGCAAAGAATGCTTCATCTGCGAGTCGGGAAGTGTCCGTGATCGTGACAACACACTGCTTGAGCCACACTGGCCATCTTCGACATCTGACTCATCCATCGATAGTGCAATGCTCTCAGACAAGGAATTGAGCAAAGATTCTTCGTCACTGCTTGTTCTGCTCATGTTGATTTTAACGCGGATAAGTTCCCCAAACGCGAGGTCATTTATAGGTCGCAGAATTTTAATCAGCGTGTGCGGAGCAATCCTATTGGCTAAACACAAATGCGACATTAAAAAATGGTTGGTAGAGACATATTCCGGGTGCGTGTGTATGTGCGTGCATGCGTGTACCCTAGAATGATGACCTGGTGCTGAATTTTAGGTGTTTGTGTGTCAATGACACGGATGGCTGTCCCCTATCGTGAATGTGGGCATTTCACGCGCAAAGAACTTTGTGCTAGAAAGAGAAAAATATAATCGATTATGTGGAATCAGCGATATTACAGCGTTGTTAAAACGTGACTCTTGCTGAAAAGCATATCCGGTGATATTCGGTAGATGCAAATAGCTCGGGTGCAATAAAGCAGGGAAAATAACGCAAGAATAAGCCCCATTATGATATCTCTATTAAGGGGTTTGCGCTTTGACTTAATTAGCTGAGCAAAAAAACCCACAAAGCTCATGACTGGATTAAATTAATTATTGTATTGTGGTGCTCACAATACTGGTTTCTGACTATATATATATATATATATATATATATATATAGATATATCGTTGAATTATAATTGACTTTGTAGCTTAATTTTGGGGTTATTTGCGATGCCTCGTAAAATAATGACAATAGGGAAGAAAGGAATGGCTGAAAACCGAGCTACACGTTTGGGTGAATAATGGGCGCTATTAACACAAAATCAAATAACGTTCACGTGTAACTTCGTAGCTTCTCTGCAAGACCCGCAAGTACCTCAAACAAGTTCCATTTAAGCATTTTTGCGTGCTACCGTTTTGTGATGTAACAAATCGCAATAGTACATTGAGATGAGACATACGGCCGAACAGTTTCCAGGAAATTTGGCATGTTTTTCTTTCTGTCTTATGACGGCTTTATGATTATCTCTAGAAATGTTCCTATGATTCAATTCAATGGTCTAAAAAACACAGCTTTACAAAAACCACAGAATAATATGGGAATTACGAATAACATAGGTAGCAAAAACGGGATTTGTTTGCTTACTGATCAGTTCAGTAATCACGTAAAATACATAGGGCAGAAATTGTTTTCAACCGGTTTGGTAGGGTAAATATGTATAGTTTACTTCGATGCATTGGTTCAAAGCTTTATGATGCAGAATTTATTGTTTCAAGGTTTGGATTGGTCGACATAAAGTTGTCCAATTTCGATTTGAATATATCCAAGTTGGGTGAATGTGCAACGTTACGGTGTAGGGAGTTCCAAGTAAAACATACACGTACAGAATAAAAATACTTTCGACAGTTCAGTCTCGAGTCGGGAATAAGTACTGTATAGTCATGACTCCGGTTTGTTCGTGGTGGTAGTCGTGTGAATAGTTGATTCAGGGGATGGTTGGGGGTATGCAGTATATTGAACACAAGAATCAAGTTGCCTCTAAGACGGCGGTAGCTAGAGTCGAAGATATTGAGGCCTGTTCCGATCTTCGTATTGTTTATGCTTTAAAGCACGTACGAGCTTGGTGGTCCGATGATATATTCTCTGCAAGAGGCTGATGTCCTTCTGTAGCCAGGGTGACCAAGCCTGAACCGCCTACTCCATGGTTGGCCTCAAGTAGGTATTAATTATTCGATGAACAGCTTGCTTCGTGAAACTCCCAAACACGCGTTTTAGAAGAAGCAGTACTCTTGACGTCTATTCATAGACTGCTGTGGTATTATGTGACGGTTTCAACGTGCTACTCACCAACACACCCAAGTCCTTTGTATGAGTATTGATAAAGCTCTCATGATTAAAACGCATTCAAGTGGTGTATTTCATTGCATTACGATGCGATTCCGATATCGCTTGCAGTAAGAGGCGGATGAAGCATTCTCTCAGCAAGTTCATCTCACGGCCATTGGGGGAGAAATACGCACGAAAATAGGATTTCTAATTCCTGACCCTGTACCCGTCTCTTACATGCACTAACAATCACCTAGATGGTTGAGTTGGTGAGCTTGAACAAACGGAAAGGCGGTTTAATCATTTAGTAATCACGAGTAACAGGAAACTATTAGCAGGTTTATTTGTGGAATTTCGCATTTCGAATTAGCCGTGGAGGTTTTTATCAAAATTTGTATATCTTTATGTTTGAAACGATTGTAATGAAGATTAAGAATAGTTACGTATTGGGCATTTCGCCTGGCATTGTATGGAACAATGAAGCATCATTTAAGCAATGAAATTTCTGCCCTTTCAGTTGAGCAATGAACACTTGTCAATAATCGATAAACAGCAGCGAAACGATCAGCAAGCAACGACAAATGCTTGCGCCCTCGTTGACTTTGACAACACACCTGATCAGATCTGGAATGGACTTTGGTGCGTAAAATTGTTTTCAACCGACTGACAAGTAGCAACCGGTTTTCCACTGGTGACTAGTTGCCAACTTGGAATTCACGAGTTCAAGCTATTACTTCTCTCATCAATGCCAGCGGACAGCATGCTGGACAAGCGGGTGTTTTCAAGCTTGGAGCCCTTGTTGCTATGGTTCAAGTAGCAAGCCGTATGTAGCTCTCGCTGTTGGTAGTAGATGAAATGGTGAGTGGTTCCGTGCGCAGTATCGGTGGCTTATGTAGTTTAATCAAGTTTAATGATCAATCATATGAATGGCTGAAGTCAGTGTGTAGAGCATCACGACTTCGGGTTTAAAACCTCTCGAAGTGCAACTCGGGTGTTTCACCAACGCTTTGAATAATGGAGTTTTGCCGTTTCAACCCACCAGAAAAAGAAGGGGAACAAATATGAGTAACAAGGAGGACAGAGCCTTGCTAAAGTATAATATATAATACACGTGAAAGCAGTAGAGATAATTGGTGGTGTGTATTCTGGATGGAATGAGGTTGAAGTGTTGCAATAGAGAGCTAAGTTCGAACATAATTCTGACAACATAATTCCAAATATTTTTATGCTCATTTGGATAAAAAAGAACATGATTTTTTTAGACAGCGACCCTATTGAGATCGTTCTAACGAAACGGATAGTAGGACACTGTCAAATAGGGTTCTTACAAAGAACCACCATGTTCAAATACTGAATCACAAAGTGATTCCTGGCCAAGCGCTCGAGGCGCATATAAAAGACCAATGTATTGGAATCACTTTGTGATTCAGTATTTGAACATCGTGGTTCTTTGTAAGAACCCTATATAACAGTGGCATACAAGTTTAACTTTGTTTACCGCTTTTCCACTGTTTCAAGGCTCACTGAACCTGATCTTAGTGTCTCCACCTGGCGACGGCATACAGCCGGAAACCGGGAGTGGTGTGTAAGAAATGGGGATGTGAGCACCATAATACATTATTCAAAGTTATTCAAAGTTTTAATGGTCCAAAAAGTAAATACTTTACAGTAACCACAGATTAAAAATATAGGGAATTCATAAAAACAACACAAATGTTTTATACACATGGAAAGTCAGCACGTGTATTCAGGTGCAAGGTTGGGTTTGGTCAACATATACTTGTCAAGTTCAGCCTTGAACGTGTTCAGGCTTGTTGCGCAAATGATATGTGGGGGCAGGGAGTTCCATAGAAAACAGACTCTGACAGCAAAGAAAAACCTTCGACAATTTGATCTGGAGTGTGGAATAATTAAATTGTATCCATGCGATCTGCTACCACGTGCTTCTTGCCGATGAAACAGGAGTTCAAGTGGGTGATAGTTATTCGTAATTTTTAAGTGCAACTCGCGGCTCACAAACCGATAAATCAACAGACAGAATTGGATCGAGTAGGTGCGATCCCACATTCAAGATTCAAGAATTTATGGTATAAAAAGCTCGTAGCTGTACAACACCACAGGATATTCGTATAAGGACAATAAATATATAGATATACAAAATAAATTGGGGCATTAGTAAGATCGACAGTTTTGTAGTTGTAAAAAATGTCATGTATTGTCGCGGTATGATGAAAAAATATTCGTTTGGATAAAGATCATGTTATATAAACGGGATGTAGGGTGGAATTACTACGCATAAATATATCCAATTTGTTCCTGAAAATCCTTTCACTAGATGATTGTACAACATCTGACGGTAGGGAGTTCCATAAGAACCGACGGCAGTTCCGGTGAGAATGTGGAATATCAAATGTCAGTGGGTGAGTACGTGTAACATGGCTTGACTGGATGTAAAATAGATGCCTCAAAGGGTGCATCTATGAGTTCATTATTTTATAAGTTAGGATTAGATCAAATCGAACTCGTCTGAAAAGCAGTGTATCCAAATTAAGATGCACCAGTCGATTCTCATATGGTAGATTGCGGAGGCAGCCAACCATTTTAGTTGCTCTGTGATAAATCCTCTCGAGCAGCTTGATGTCCTTTCCAAGGGGCAAACAGTGATGGAGTTCCGCGAGTTTCGATCTGACAGATTTGAAAGAAATATCAGTCGATTTAAAAGGATGTGACCTTCTCAACTAGATTCGAACAGGAACGATATTCTAAATTGCCAGCCATATTACACGTGCAGGTAACTTTAAGTTATAACCGGGAGAAATTGGTTTCCTGGTATTACGTTTGCTCAAAGTTGGGATGGGTTCATAACAAACGAGCCTGTTAAGGTATATTCGTTGATATGTGGTTTTATTGATTTATTGTTGATGCTGGTGCGTGTTCTGCACCTAGGTACGGAGTATTAGATTTAACACGTTCCAAAATGCATATCCTCGTCACGAATCGAACCAAGAAGATCTTGACAGATGAAAGCGATATCGATTAACCTTTGTTGTTGGCTTGGTTCGGTAGAAGATGAACATGGATACGCATGATGATAGCAAACTCCATGTCTTTTCATTTCAATGTACGGTCTGCTCCTGCTTCGCATGCCCACCGTACTCTAACAAATCTAATCTATCGAGAGATTAAATTTGAAAGTCGACCCATGAACAGACCGCGCTTGTGATACGAAGTCGTTCGCAAAAAAATTATGAAGTTATTGAGGAGGACTTTGCAAGCTGGAAACAATTTGCTCTTGACCGATACTTCAAAAGCATTGCGCAAAGCAACATCTTCAAACGGGGGACGACTAGATATTTCTCTCGGCTGGCGAACGTCGATCATATCATCAGCGTGCAGCTATCACCGATCGGCTGAATACTGCATATTGTTGTGCGCATTGGTGGAGAGATTTTTCCTTTCGAATCAGTCTGTTTAGTTATTAGAACCACCTCGGAGCGAGAAATTATCAAGCGCTTGTCACATGGTTGACATCGACCGAAGAGGGCTATCAATAGTATCATTTGTAAATAATAATAACCTCCATAACGTTTAGAGCACCTAAAACAGTAGTAATAGGTTGATCGTCGCCTATATGCATGCTGTCGGCTCAATAAATGTCCAGCACTCGAAAGAAGCACCAACAGTTTTTAATCTTCAAGAGGATACATGAGAGTGGTCAAATTTCCAGATCTTTCATCATTTTTTCCAAGTGCGGGATACCAAATTGTTGACTCAATGAACCAAACGTAGGGGAGTTGGAATAACACCTTTTTCCATTCTATACTCGACCTAGTCAGCGTATGCCGAACTTTCGTTGTAGAGTGGTGTGTGAATTTGGGTTGTAGTGCCGCTTTTGAAGGCACTTCAGCATTGTGTAATCTGTCCTTCCAAGATTTATTTAAGCTCCGATGGATGTTCCATGAATAAAAGCATTTAGCTTCCATTCATGTCCAACCATATAGTAAGGTATTTAGTAGACATACGCTCTACACCATCAGCGACAGCTTGCGGTTGCCTAGACAAGGAGGTTCAAAAGGATAAAATGATAGTTGATCAGCGGAGGTAATTATTAATTTAAATGCTCTGCGATAGTCTATCTGTAATAGTTAAAATCAAGCAAGTGATACTTCGAGCTGACAGTTGTTAACAATGATTACGGGACCAAAAGCTTTAGTCTTGACATCTTCAGTATCGCATCCCTACGCCATTTAATAAGCGTGTGATACGTTGAAATGTTTGATTGCGTTCGTATTTATTATTTGTTTTCGCATAGACCGCTATGTAATAATTCCCAGTTTAAATGCCACAGATGGCGTAAATCTAATTACTCACCTGGAAGGCTGTTTTTGGTTGCCAAAGTTTCGATATCAACCTTGTTCCCAACCTTTCGTCGCTTCCAAGTGAATTGCCGAGGTGAGTTTACATCCTAAACAATATTTCTATCATTTGCTATTCAGCTCTCCTCGCCAAGTGCGCATGACTTGTGTTTCAATGTCTTGCTTCAGCCATACGTGAAACTTTTGAAAGTTGTATGCTGTACAATATGCAATTAAACTTTTAGGTCCCTCCATTCTGGTATGGAGCGTTCAGTCCAAATGACAGCGTTTGTCATTCGCTAAGGCGTCAAACAAAGATAAACCTTTACCCCCAACAAGGTTCAGCATTTTCCTCACTCTCTTACTGTAGCAGACTTTAATGGTGAGACAAGAAGGAAATTTCCTTTAAAAAGTATGTAATGATAAGCATTCAATTTTGAAAGGCAAAACAAGCTAATACGTAATCTGATGTATGCTGACGATGCAACAGTCATTTGTTACTTTGGCAGCAGCGTTAGTTACCAATGAACTGCTTTAAATCAGCGTGTAAAAAGATTTTGTTTGAAAACCACTAGGAATGAGACAAGAATTCTTGGTCAAGGGACTCCATCACCTCCAATTATCACAGTTTAAAACTGTCAGATTAAACCAGTTTATCAAACCTCTAGTTATACACCGACAGTGATAAGTGGATTTGAAGAGCAATTTTCATTTTGTCCTGTTTGAACTCACCGGTTTTTCACGGCCACAATCTGAGTTAGAAGGCAAAGATGAAGGGTTGCGTTTGGTTGAGCATACGTTGCATCTTGAATATGTCGTGGATTGCTAAACTAAAAGTGCATAAATGCCTTTATAAAGCTAGTCGACAGAGCATTTAATTCTATTGTGATAGCGTTGTGTTTACAAATGTAAAATGTTCGTATTCAAAAAGAAACTGACGAATGCGGAACGAATACAACAGCTGAGCTTCCCTACCTTCCTTCATAAAAGCCCCCGGATTGATGTGATATATACTTTCAAAATATTTCCCACTCCAGTTCTCTCCTACCGTGAGTCGCGACATCCACAAAGCCACTCAGCGGCCATAGATACTCCCCATTCCCGTATTATCTGTTGCCGATATATGTTTATTCTGTACTTGTCTACTTCCTTTGGAATGCGCTTCCGAAACTAAATTTTAACGGCTCCCAGCTTCGAGAAATTCATTGAAAATTTTGGCACGTGTGTGTTACATAACAATTTGACTGCACCTGTGTATTAACTCACGGTAAGTATTCAACTGGACTATACGTGAGTTCATGAGTTATTACTTTTTCATGAACGAATATTTACTATGCAATGGTAATTTGGAAGCTATGTGCTTTTAGTCACCATGAAACGTTTCAATCCTAAATGGCTAGTGGAAATCCAGAAGTCGACCTTTGGACAGATGGCGCTAGCGGTACAAATACGATTGCAAAAGTGATA
Organism: Atriophallophorus winterbourni; assembly: GCA_013407085.1. NCBI lineage: Eukaryota > Metazoa > Platyhelminthes > Trematoda > Plagiorchiida > Microphallidae > Atriophallophorus > Atriophallophorus winterbourni. The sequence continues at coordinate 24,893 of JACCGJ010000323.1, read as the reverse complement.
TGACAGTTCACACGTTGAATGAACTTGGTTTTGTCTGCTCATTTGGAAGACTTACTTTTTTACTATCTCCTCCTAAAGGATGAGTCGGCTTCAATGAAGAGTCTTGGGAATTTGGGTACAAAGCAGCCTCCCCAGCACCACTCGGTTTGTTCGAGTCAGCTTCTCTAGCCTTTGCACAACCAAGTGCGACCAGCAAGGCAGCAGGGAAAGAAGAAAGAAGTGGTGTGCACCAACTAACCGTCTGTCAGACTCTGTTCCAGATTATTCCTCAGGGTTTTCTCCCGAAGCCGTTCCCGCGATCGGGTATCCCGCAAGGAAGCGGAGGTTTAAAATCAGGGTTTTCCTTCCCTTAGATGAAATGCCCTCCTAGGCTAACGAGCTCTATCTGCCCGAAGCAAACTGGTTTTCAGGCGCCAGTCACTCGCCCTCACCCCTTCTCCTGTTGTTAGAAGCAGTTCCGCCGGGCTCGGGGAGCCACTCGTGCAGGCCAGAAGCTTGACTTGGTTGTCAGAGGCTATTTGATACGCATGCCATATGGGAGCATTTTATAAACAGTGGTAGCTTATCCCCACTGCTACCCCCGGCTCTGACAACTTATAGAACATAGGAAAGACATAGGGTGATGTGTCCGCTTCATTCTAGAAACGAGTAGCTATTATTTTTTGCGACAGCTTACAAACGCTGCCGATTGAAGGAGTATCGCCTCTCGCATATGAACCTGCTGCGGAATTCCTGCTTCCCGAATCAAACCTCATCATCATTTGAAACGATTGTGCATCAACCGAAGGAAGCCAACAAAGAAAGACATGCTTCAATTCTCGAGATCATTTGATGAACCAATGTTTTTTATCTAGAGGGAAAAGTTTATTCTGATGTCAAGCACATTAACCTTAACTCAATAAAGTTTATTGTTTAATTTCTTTCAAAGAATGTGAAGAAATGAACATCGCGGAACTCAATTGATACATTTTGATTTCTCAAAATATTGTGGGCGCATAAGGGTTGTTGGAAATTTTCGAGCTACTATAGTTAAATATCATATGCCTGAATGGCTCTCTACATTTTCCCGAACGTTATCTACGAATCCCCAGTCTTCAACGTAAGATATCACAGGTCTAGACTCAGGCAAGATGCCAGCTAGACGTTGGAACACGTTGGCGAAGACACTGTCAGGCTGCTCGGTGAAGACTGATCATTGAAATGGGACTACTGTATAAACAAAGTTATACTTGAATGCCACTGTTGCATAGGGTTCGTACAACGAACCACGATGTTCAAACACAGAATCACGTAGTGATTCGTGGCCAAGCACTCGAGGCGCTTATTGATGACCACAGTAATGTGTTGCTCACATCCCCCGAAATTACACTCCACTACCGGTTTCTGGCTGTTTGCCGTCATCAGGTGGAGACAGTAAGATCAGGTTCAGTGAGCCTTGAAACAGTAGTTAAGTGGTAAACAAAGTTATACTTAGGTCATCCATAAGCGCCTTGAGTGCTTGACCACGAATCACTATGTGATTCCGTGTTTGAACATTGTGGTTTGTTGTACGCAACAGCGGCATTCAAGTATCACCTTGTTTACAATTTATCCACTGTTTCAAGGCTCACTGAACCTAATCTTACTGTCTCCACCTGATGACGGCAAAAAGCCAGAAACCGGTAGTGGAGTGTAATTTCGGGGGATATGAGCAACACATCACTTTGGGACTATGTTATAAATTGAAGCACATTACTGGCAACAAACAAATGAACACAGTAATCTGGACAGCACAGAAGTACTGTACCTTAGTGGGGCCCAGGATTATATTCGAGTATATAGCATTTTAAGTGACAGAGTAAGTAAACGTTTGAGACTGAAGACTGATGGTTGGAAGAGACTTTAATAATCAATCGGCCATCTTGAATGATTATTGCCCAAGCACGTTGCTTCAATTATATAATTGCTGCACCATAAGTTTAATAAGCGAAGCCTCACAAAATCATTGGCTTTAATTTAGCCATTTTGTATAGCTTGTGTGTGATTGTTGAGAGCGATTTTAATTTTTACGAAACACTCCTCACGATTGTATGTTTTCAATTTACGAAGCCTTTGAATTTTTTCACCATTCATTCATTTCTCACATTATGGTTCCAGCATCCACCGTGAAAATGAGGTCAACCACAGGCTCACACGAATGCAGTCTCGTTCCACCTTCACCCCACCCCATGAACTTTACCGACGTGGAACATGAGAGCAGGTGATGAGGTCAATGAGGCACGAGGCAAATCACCGATACACATCCACGAGCGGTTGACGTTCCGGTGTTGAATCTGTTCTAACTAAAAACAATCCACCCTCATATGTCCAATCGTGTACATACTTGATCGATTGATTCACTCACAGCCTGTGAAAAGTAAACCCATGCGGAACAAGATGAAACGTGACTCCGACGGGTATGTGCTCCGTTCGCGATCTCACGACACGCGCCATATGAGTCCGTTCCCTTGTAAGTCTCGTGTACAACAGCGTAAACACTGTGAGTGAGCAATGCGCGTATCTTGCGGACAGTTGAGCTCTCGTTATCGATTGATAATCAGAACAATGAAACTAATGATTGAGGTTGGTTTTTGGCTACCTTGAAAGATAAATATCTGTAATTAAGCTTCGAAAAATGCACTATTTATTGCGCAGATAGTATGTTACAAGCAATTCGCAGTAAAATATTTCTCGATACATTACCACTAATTAAAAGATGTGTGTATCTGACGAGGGAGAAAATGCAGCGAAAATAATTCGTAATGACAATTATATTACTGATAATGGTCTATTTTTCTACGTATGTAAGAACAACATAATTTTGCATAAAATTTATCACACAGCCAAAAAATTAGTAATGGGTCTTCGCAATGTTCCTTACACTCAAAAATTTTGGCGCCTGGGAAAGATACCGCACGAAGTAATTCTCACTTATAGAACTGTGTCTACCAAATTCCATCCGCTAAGAATAGGGTTACGATACAAAGGCACACCTTAAGTTCCCTTATCCATATACATCCCAAGTTTCCATACTGGTTGTTGGAGCCATATTTTGCCGAGTGTTCTATGTTTTTATGGAGTTCACTGCCCAAATGTGTAGTGGACTCTCTTTGCCTGGCGAGTTCAATTACTGTTGAAAATGATCATATAAATAACATTATTAATCGATTACCAATTGTGCTATACTACGGAGGAAAATTAATCACGTGTCCAAAGATTAGAGAATCATATTGGGGATAGAAATTTTGTGTTCTGAAACCAGGTGGGTGAGCTGCATGCGTACAACTCGGTTAGTTCAGCAAATTTATTGAGAAAAAAATTCAGGCATCCTTATACGGAAAATTAAAATGGCAAATTTGTAATGCAATGATGACTCAATATTTGTATTTATTGGTTATACACTGTTGGCGCCTAAACCTCGTCGTATTTTGAAGCAAGTTGTGGTAATTTTGTGGATGACTTGTGCCGGTTTTGGACGATGTTGCAATTTTACCACAGCCTTGGCTTTTGGAGTTCACAATCTGATAGCTTCAGATAATCTGTTTTATAGAGTATCAACTCTCAACTGAATGGATAGCATTCGTCATATAACTTGTATGCATCTAACCTTTAGCGGACCTGAGGTTGTTCATTGATAGTCCGTTGAGCAAGCAAAGAATTACAGGAGCAGATTGCATCAACAATATAATGGCAGTCAATACGATAATGCTTATTTCTTTCATAAACCAATGTGGCTCTGTCTTTCGGGGATGATTATCGAAATAATAAGAAATGATACAGCTTAGTTTTCCCTGCCGTAAATACCTATTTACCTAAGTATAGGTACGGTGGAGCGAGTCATTTTAAGTTTGAAACAAATTGATTACAACAGTGTGGATGATATCCAAATGTGTTAACAAGAAATCTAATGAATTATCACTGAGTGGAATAAACTAAATCACGACTAACCGAAACTAATGATACTGGAATTTGTATTGTTTCACGAGGTCAAGTTGGTTAAACATTATTACATTTTTTATTTTTCAATGAAGTATTATGCCACTCGGCAATTATGTGAGCAATTTATACACATTATATTCCAACGGTTTTGCTTTGTATACAGTGAAATGTGTAGCAACGTAACATCTATCGGAAAGCCGTTGCCACTGTGCAAAGTTATGTTAAAACAATCGTTTGTCAAAATATTCATTTGCATGCATTTCCATCACACACAACCCACGACTGGTTTCGTGCTGTTTGCATTCATCAGGTAGGTACAGTAAGGTCATGATCCGCATGCGCTTGAAACAGTGGAAGAATGGTAAACAAGAAACGCTTGTATGCCACTGTTGGATAAGTCTGGTACGACCAACCTGTTCAGAGCATGTGTCCAAACACATGTTTAATGGGGTTAAACCCATAACCATGAAACAAAATATTCATTTGCATGCATTTCCATCACACACAACCCACGACCGGTTTTGTGCTGTTTGCATTCATCAGGTATGAGCAGTAAGGTCAGGATCCGCATGTGCTTGAAACAGTGGAGGAATGGAAAACACATGTTTAACCAAACAGTGGCATACAAATCCTACTTGTTTATCGTTTGTCGTGTTTATTAAAAATGAAAGTACTCAAGTTCTCGAGTATTTATTTATGTACCACAGGTTTGATGAACAATGAAGTATTTCAGTAAACGATTCGCATCAAACCATATTTTCTGATTGTTGAGGATAGAGAGTAGTAAAAATGGGAAACAATGATACCGAAATAATCCCCGGTATACTAGCAGCAATGTGTTCAACCAATATCACAATTGCAAACCTTATCCAACAGCTCAACTTGTTTATCATTCCTCCACAGTGTCAAGCGCATGCGGATCCAGCTCGAGTACTGTCCATTCCCGATGAGCGCAAACAGCACGAAACCGGTCGTGGGGTGCGTGTGTGATGGAAATGCACGCAAATGAAGATCTTTATATCAAGATTGATTCAGCCTGCTTATTGTAACGGTAAATATTGTCTTCATTATTAAAATATTCTTGATAAGATTCAATGATGTGTAATCATAATTTAATCATTCCTCAGCTTGAATCACGAAGAGTTCAATTTGATATCCTCGTTAATCTGGATATAAAGGTAGATCAATATATCGTGGTGCTCAAATTCCCATCCTTTACACTCCACTACCGGTTTCTGGCTGTTTGCCGTCATTAGGTGGAGACAGTAAGATCACGTTCAGTGAGCCTTGAAACAGTGGTAAAGAGGTAAACAGAGATTTACGCCTATATATGCGCCTCAAGCGCTTGTCCAGGATTCTTTATTTGAAAATCGCGGTTCTGTGTAAAAACCCTAAATAACAGTGGCATACAAGTATAACTTTGTTTACCACTTTTCCACTATTTCAAGACTCACTAAACCTGATCTTACTGTCTCCACCTGATGACGGCAAACAACCAGAAACGATTGATTGATTGTTCACAAAGACGGTACGTAGAAACTACTTTTTTATAGACTGTTAAATGAGAGTCCAATAACAGCTTTTACCTGCACCCTGATCTGGACGATCCACGCAAACCACAAACGGAAGGCAAATGTCTTCCATTTAAAAAGCATCCATCGAATCTCGATTACATCGTGAACGGAAAAAGTAACAAGTGTTGAAGTGTTTTCCAAAGCATGTCTCTCTTGCTTCGTTAATTATGTTGGCGAAACAATGCTCAAGTGTAGAACATTCAATCTTATGTCACAAACTTTAGATGGTTGAGTTATTTTTAACGAACTGGAAAAGATTCTCAAAGATATACTTGAATGCCACAGTTACATAGGGTTCGTACAACGAACCACGATGTTCAAACACAGAATCACAAAGTGATTCTTGGTCAAGCACGCAAGACGCTTATGGATGACCAAAGTAATGTGTCGCTCACATCCCCCGAAATTACACTCCACTATCGGTGAGTGCGAGAAATGTGAGCAACACATTACTTTGTAAAAGATTCTATTACGAAAGATTTTTACTGGGCATTGATATCCGCTTGATATGTTACGGAAACGTCGTTTGTAAACCAGAAATGTATCGGAGATGACCTAAATATGAATTCCAGAATAATCCATACGGCGTCGCATCCACTCAGGCACCTATTAAACATTTTTCCGGTCTCCCAACCCAAAATCATCGTCTCGCCATTCAAATACACCATTCCGCCTTTAACTGTCGTCCGAACTTTTATTCACCCTCTGTTTGTTTTCTTTGAAACATTGTACCACCAGAAATTTAATCATTTTCGAGTGAACCGAATTTCCAGGAATATATACAAACTTATATATTAAATAATGCTGTGTTGACCCCAGTTCACTGCAAACCAACAGAGCCTCCGTTATACACGGGGACACTTGTTAAAAGCGTATCACTCTCACTCTCATTCAGCCCTCTCCGTGCCGGGTATCACCTCGGACAAATAAATCATTAATAGAATAACAGCCGTATAATTAATAGTACATTATTTCATGGAATTTGAATCTTATTACTTCATTTCTGTGCCCAGTATGCTTGCTATTACATGGAGGTTTGCAACGAGGAGGTGCATTAAAAAAGCACCCACTTGCAGACATCTATATTTGTAACACGATGCTGCCACCGAACGCGAGCAATTCTACGCAGGCAACGGGTATCAAAAACAGAAAGCCGACGGACACCTTCCGCTCGGATAGACCAGGTTTCGCAGCCTTAACGGAGTGTAGCACGCACCATCCTCTGCGGATAATGGTGGCACACTGTATTGTCCCTGCGCAAAGTGTACAAGCGGCAGTAATTCGGCAGGGGTTGGGTGTGAAGTTGAGGAAGTAATACGGTTAAACGAGTCTGATGCTAACAGGCGGTATGGACGTGTATACTAATCAGGTTTTCAGGTTTTATAAGCTCCTTAATATTTACGGTGATTGTCTAATTACATGCATAAAATTCTCAATTTGGAATCCAGCACATGATCACTACTGACACTTCCGAAGTTGTTGTTAAGATAGCTGAAGCAAAGTAGGTGATAGCACAATTTAAAGTCTAAATATAGGGCATCATCATAGTTACACGTGTGATTAGTTTCTTACGAGAGGAATATTGAAGTATATTTCGTATGAAAACTGGATTTTCTACGCTTTCAGGACATTATTTCATGGGAAAAATCAATAAAAGATGCTTTTCTCGCATCTATCCAGTAATAAGTGAACCCATATAAAAGAATCAATTAAACACAGCGTAGATTTATCAGATTGATCAACGAGGCAGGTAAACAATCGCGCATTCTAACGCATTTTAAATCTTGGGAAAATTGTTTTCGTGTCCAAAGTACAGCTGCAAATGTTTGACCTAGTTGAATACCCGATAGATTGCCCTCATTAGAACAACGTGTGTGGGGGTGGGAAGGGGTCACCGCGGGTTTCGGTTTACTCAAATGATATCGCTCCACTTAATCACCCCCACCCCTATGTGTTCAGCATGGATGAGCATACAACTGAGGTCAGAAGGGGATGAGAATTTTCTAAATCTGATAAACACGTGCGGGGCGTGAGAAGTAAACTTGTAAATGATCCTTGTTGCGGATAAGACCACGAAAATCTAATTGATGATGAGTGCCAAACAAATCAAAACATTCAATCATCCTCTGTTGGATTTATTAGGTTGTTGATCATGAAGTGAGCGTAAGTATTACTGGCTAATTTGTCGAAAAGAACCCGTACTAGCTTCCGCAAATCTAGTCCTCTAGAGTGTGGACCACGATTTAGCACTTTTGTAATCATATAACTAATGGCATTCAGGAAAATTGCGGTGTTTGCATCTATTGCAATTCAGATCAAACTTATCAATGAGCAGCGTATTATTCATAATGTTCCGCTGAACTGCAACGAGCTTCGACAGTGATGGCATATTTTATCCCAATAAAGGGTGTTAAGTGATATCGGCTAAGCATCGGGTGTAGCCGAAAGCCTTCGAATAATTGTCTTTCTAAATTTTTAAGTGTCGTTTTCAGCTACATCGAAATGATACTAGTTATATGATGTTACCCTTGGATAGTATAATGGGCTGAAAATGTAATTCCTCGAATAATGTGTTGGTCCATTTTGCTCCGTTAAAGACGTATGCCAAAATGTAAACGAATGGTAAATTGAATCCATGGTGCTCGCATTAAAACATGAAAAGCATAATAATTCTACTAACACATCAACGCCTGTGCTTGCGGGAGAACTCACAGATTTTAATGAGAGCTCTCAGCATTGACTCTACGTGTTAAAATGAACTTGCCCTTCATCCCTAACTTTAAAGTCGTCATCTCCAAACGGGGAAAGTGCGGATACCGTTTTTAGCGGCTGAACGCATATCACAAAACTGATGACTGCTTGTTACTGTGAACGTCGCTACTGAATTGTACTGTTCAGCCACGTCAGACGCTGTTGAACAAAAGTTCATCATGCGTTTGCGATATACATCCATTGTTGATGTCGATAAATGAGGCCAAAACAATAGTTTTTCGAAACATCGGGCATTTGTGCCCGATACATATTAGAAAAATGGAACGTAGGGCGAGAAATGTATTGTGGTGCTCACATCCCCATCCCTTGCACACCACTACCGGTTTCTGGCTGTTAACCGTCATCAGGTGGAGACAGTAAGTGAGTCTTGAAATAGTGGTAAAGCGGTAAACAAAGTTAAACTTGTATGCCACTGTTATATAGGGTTCTTACAAAGAACCATGATGTTCAAATACAGAATCACAAAGTGATTCCTGGCCAACCGCTCGAGGCGCACATAAAAGACCAATGTATTTTGGTGCTCACATCCCCATCCCTTACACACCACGACCGGTTTCTGGCTGTTTGCGAGAAAGTTTTCAACAAACACAAGTAATCAGATAATGACAACACCTCGTAGTTTGCGGTTGTTGAGTAATTATTTTGCAGACGTATTCAAATGTCGTGGAAGAAAGCAAGGTGCCAAATTAAATTTTATAGAGTCTGGTGATGATTATGGTGAACGGGCGATCGACTTAAGCTACATGGATCAGACCAGTAAGAAATCGCACTCAGCTTGATTTTATGAAATTTGATATATCCGGGATGACAAAAATGGTGTTACTTTGGTCTTACTCAGAGTGGGTGAAAACATAAGTTTGCCGTGAGTGAATACTCGCTATCGGGTTTGCCGCATGATGGAACAACCATGAGTCTAAGAAACCCAGAAGGCTCAATAGTATACGTGATTGATGGGGGACATCGACCCAATGGTTTTCAAAGCAGCACGTTGAAGCATTATTTCCATAGTATCCTCTCGCGATATGTAGAATATTGGATCTTTGTAAGTCGGAGTTGCTAGATTCTATACACTTCGAATAATCGTACACTGATAGCAATCAACTGATTCGGAAAGATTCTGGGAGGAACCTACTTTCTTTCAATACGTTCGGATTAATAAATAAATAATGCAAAGATTACTACAGATGACAGCCTAAATCATGGATGTTGTTGTTGTTGTTGTTGGCCTCCTTCGGTCGATGGATGTACATCACAATCGCATGGATTTTCATGTTCTACAGCTTTTTGAATGACTAAACAGTCCGATTCGGGAGGAAAAATCTCTCGCGCAGCGCTTGCAACGATAGTCAGAACTCGGTTGTAGGGCGTCAGTTGCACGCCAACGGCGTGATCTGCGTTGCAGTCAGCGCTTGACACAATGCTGCCAATGTGAGCGGTCAAGAGCAAGTTCTTCCCAACTCGAGGTGTCCATGCCAAGAGCTTTCATATCTCTTTCGCAAACGTCTTTGTATCTCAAGTGCGGTCAGAGTGCATGAATGTTGCATGTTTAAATTGATAGAGCGGTAACTGAGGGAAAAGCCCGTCTCCAAAACACTAATGTCATTGTAATCGAATTTTATAGTTATCTAACGATGATAGAAACAAATCTTTCCATCATCCTGCACAGCGCCTACCACACGAAAACACCTTATGAAGATGCGCGTCAACGGTCGAATATTTCATCTAGTGTTACAAAAAAATTCAAGTGAATCAAGTGATTTAGTCATTCCTAGTTTGCGTGTTCGAATTGGATTGATATTACCATCCCAACAGGAAGCTAGTTCTTGACAAAACGGTTAAAGTGCCTACAATAACGCTTGCTGGAACTAAGCGGACAGATTGAAACGTTTTCTAAAGTCCACGTGTGTTTTTGTTCGATAAAACTGGACATTGCTGATAGTTAATTGCATGTGACTTCTGACGAGAGCTAACTAGGTACCATCATGAAATTTTGACAAAAAAGCCTTTGGTTTACGGCACCGAAAATATATAGCACTAATGTGTGCAGCATGAGAACAAGTAATTTAGAATGTCTCTATTACTTAGGGCATACAATTAGAGCGTTTAACGATAACAATTGCGATCATACGCAAGAAAGCATAGCACCAAGTTTCATGCTCGAAGCAGCATCACGGCCCGAAAATTGACACTCAGCACATACGCCTTTGGACTCATCGGAATTTAACCCGATAACTTTAGCAATCCACCACTAAGATAATGCCCCAGAAATTCCTAAAGAGAATAGTGTTATCGGTGGCAACGTTGATGCTGGGAACGTTCCTGGTAAATCGTTCAATCGACTCGAATTTATTTCTGTTAAAAAAATCTCAAATAAAACAGAACGAATAAAATTCTAGTGTTCAAAAAGGGTAATATTGCTCCGAAAATCTTATGCTTTAGAGCAACGTACGCGAACGTCAGCATTGATCATGGTATAACCAAATATCAGAAATATGCTCTTTGGAGCGAATTCTCAGAAAGATTTTGCTGTTTAGCTTCTGGTAACTTCTTTGTAGACAATTTTATGAATTCTATTCATTCAATATTATGAGATTTTTGGGTTTTTCTGAAATCAGCTGCAAGTTAGAACAAGATATAACTGTGTGAAGACTTACGCTACTTGAACAGAATCGGTTAAAAATTAATCCCATACATTTTTCGTTGTTACATTTGGGTCGAATAATAGATGACGATTCCGTTTTAACTAGGTAGCTATTCAGTGAATGGGAAGCAGAGATGAGAATTGTATTAATAAGTTGTTTACAATAAGTAAAACTTAGTTTCAAAATGGTTGCTAGGATATTCGCTTAGGAGATAGACCTGGTCGGTGAACTAATTTTTATGCGATTGCTACTAATCAAAATTTATTTTGAAAGAAGTACAGAAGGAAGACAACGGAGAGTGTTGTGAACAATCGCTTATGGGTTGAATGCTAAGATGCTACCGACTTTAGCAAATATCAACTTACGATATGATGAATCCAGGTAAACATATCTAAAACTACCTATGACTCTTGTGAGTGAGACTCTCCATCGAGTGTGAGAGAAAATTATACAGGCATCTCATGTGGCATAAAAATCAATATGATGATGAAATCAGGTTTCACTTAATACAAAACAGTATTAGATATTCATTACCTCTCGACATACTGGAAATACCACACTGTAAAGGGAACTGCTGCAGGTATTTTTATTCAGTGCGTGTATGTGCCTTATTTAGAATTGAGTAACGAGCAAAGTAATGTGTTATTCACATCCACCGCACATACACACCACTACCGGTTTCTGGCTGTTTGCCGTCATCAGCCATCTTACCTGGCTGAGAAGTTACCTTTTTGATCACAAGGCAACTGTACGTATCGATTGTGTTTTGTCTATGGAAATCGAAGACAATAGCAGTGTCCCAAAAGATTCAGTACTTGGACCGGTTCTCTTTTTGGTCTACATCAACGACCTTCCGAATCTTGTCACATCTAAAATGGTTCTCTTTGCGGATGATGTTAAACTTTGGACCGTTTGCGCTTACAAAGAGGTTTGGATATGTTGAACAGCTGGTCAGAGCGAAATAAGCATCCATTCAACTTCAGAAAGTGTAAAATGTTGCAAATAGGCAAAGATTTCCCATTCTCATACAAACTTGGATCAAACCAACTTGAATGGACAACCAAAGAAAAGGACCTCGGCGTATGGATTAGTGGAAGTCTTAAGAATAGCATGCAATACGAAGTAGTGTACAAGCAAGCTCGCTGCGCGCTAGGCATGCTTCGGCGTATTTTACCATGAAACATTCCCCATGCTGATAAATACGTTTATTAACCCAGTGATGTATTATTCAGTGCAAGCTTGGGCAATATAGATAAAAAAGACATCAAGCTGTTCGACAGTATTCATCACGGAGCAACAATATGTTTGGCTGTCTACGCAGCCTACCATATGATAGTCGATTGGTTCATCTTTATTCGGATACACTGCCTCGGAGATGTGTTCGGCTGCATCCAATCCTAACTTATAAAATAATGAACTCAAAGATGCACCCTCCGAGGAATCTATTTTGCCTTCGGTCAAGCCACACCACACGTACTCAACCACTGGCATTTGATATTTCACATTCTCACCGGAACTGTCGTTGGGTCTTCTAGTGGGTGCGCGTTTGTTTCTTATGGAACTCCCTACCGTCATATGTTGCACAATCATCTAGTGAACGGAATTTTAGGAACAAATTGGATATTTTTATGCGTCTAAATCGAAACTAGACGATTATCTGCGAGGTAACCATAATCTTGCCCTAACATATCTGCGTTACATCAGTCATAGCGGCCAATTAGTATTATTTATACGTTCATATATGTATCTTGTCCTGTTATATGGTAGGTTACTTTACATGATCATTTTTTCCGCCGAATTATGATTTACACACGAGCTCGTCATCATACGGTTAGTACATTAAATACAGTCACCATGTTGAAAGAACACTAGCGACCTCATATGTACGGCAGTCGTTAGTTTGACAAAATCCACCAGTTGTCGCATGCTTGTTGTCTGCACGGAACACGTGTGAAATATACATGTATTTTCACTTGCACACCATCATCACTTTGGCTGACCACAAATAAATACACCCCCAGGAACAGATCATGTATCTCATGAATGCGGCTTGACGAAGGAACAACAGCGGTGGAGCAATTAGTCTTTTTTCCTCATGCACCTCCAGTGGGGTTCAACAACGACGCCAAAGTGACGCCTCTGTGAATATAGGAACAACACTCCCCATACAAGATCGCAACTGCAAAAAAGGGTGGTGGTGTAGCAGACAACTTGGGAGTAAAATAAACGGGGAATACCTTAAAGATGCACATGTACATAGGACACGCGTGTTATTTGACATGCGCCAACTGTCGGAACGAGATGAATTTCTATATTTTCATCAATTCATAGCCGCCTGTGTTGACATATCATTTTGTTATTTACCTCTCGTGACGCTGATCAAATCAGTACTTGTGTGCCAGTTTGATTTACATGTTTTGTAGTTTTGGGTTTGACAATCAGGTCAGTTGGAGGCGTAAAGAATGCGACCGTTGGTCGATACATCCGAAATCAAGTTTCAGATTCTCACTCGTTGAATATGAAGAATAGACTCGCTCATGTGGATATTACAGAGCTGAATTTGACGATAATATGTTTGCTGAACTATTTTATAATGGCCACAGTTGAAAGAACATTCCGTGGACGTACTAGCGATCCCGGAAACATCAGATTATAGTTTCAAATTTATTTGGTCATATTTAAAAAAACACTGTGTTTTGAGTTAAACATTTTTCGTACATCATTACTTAAGTGGGATTCACTGCACCATATAACTCAACGAAAACACGCATGATCTCGGCATAAATTGTATAAATTTTGTTAGAAATTGAAGCAGTGATGACGGTTAAGATATTCCAGCCGAACTACACTTCAGCGCTCACCCGATTTTTTATATCTGTAAACAGTTAATCAGATTTTAAACAACGTTTTTCAAAAAGACCGCTGTGGCTCATTTAGATCACCGTCTTACTAAACCATATAACCACTACGTCAAAACGCGTATTCAGGCACTATTCTAGCTGAAAACCGCAAAGTCTTGTGTGGCCGACAAAATAAACTCATTGATATTGAAGCATTGTGTTGAATTGCTATGTATGTCACTCACATATTTGCTCAATCAAACACTGGCAAATAGCAATTGAAACGAGGAATAATTAATCCTATTTATAGAGGAGGCTATAGACCTGCTGCAATAAATTTATCATGGTTTAATGAAACTTGATCACGTGATGCCAAACAGGCCTTTTAAAGAAAACATACCCCACGCGATTTTTTCCAAGGGCGCATCGAAGGTCAGAGGAGAACATAACATATTTCACACAATGTTCCATACAACAAACCACACCTACAAGGGATTTTCACACGAATGTTTACACGTGAACTATCAATTTCATGCTTCTAAGTTGGTAGTGCAATATTCTTATCTGTACTGTTGAAGGCACATATATTTTATTCTTGACGATTTTACCGTAAACGGGTTACCTTTTTTGTAACACACTAAACCAAATAGCATAAAATTAAAATACAATTGGACCAGTTTTATCCAATCATTCATTTCCTGAGGCATATCTTATTTCATGGCTTATTCATTTGCAATACTCCCATTTTAAGTGTTAAATCCTATAACTGTTTTTAATTCTATTGCTTTAAAGACCATTACATACACTGAGTTGCCTTAGGCAATTCAAGCGTTTCTCAAAAACTAAACGCTGACAGTTATGAATGAAAGTACCCTTGCTCACTATGGATCTAAAATGGACCGTTTATACAGTAATATGGAGTTGTAAGGCATAATAGCAATGTGTATTGATTACTAGCATGCATATGATACACAGAACACCATCTTATTGTCCGACACTAGAATTGTCGGACAAATAAACAAGCTTTCAGCTCCATCACTCTGTACGAAAACCACAATCAATTTCCTATATACAAACGCACAATGCCTGGTGAAAAATTAGCTGAAATGAAAGATCTCTGCAATCAAGACTCGCTCGACGTCATAGCAATAACTGAGACGGCTCCAACCTCAAGTGAGCGATCGCGAGCTCTCTATTCCAGACATGACCCTGTTACGGAGAGACCGCTTAAGAACAGGTGGTGGAGTAGCTGTGTACGACCACGAACGTTTATACAGCATGGTAGTTACAGACATTGATCTCGAGCTGGGAGACAGTATATGGTGTAACTTGAAGCTCGACTCAGGAGACAGTTTTATCGTTGCTGTAGTTTAGCATTCACCATTATCATCGGATGCACACAACGAAAAACTCTTGAAAGCAATGCGGTACGTTGGAAAATAGCGCAATTCGCAATTATTAATTAGGGAGACTACAATCTTTTTCAACTACATAACTGAGTAGATCATCCACTCCTTCCACTAGACTGCAAATTTCGTGAACTGTTCGATTGCACCCGCCTGTATAATCATGTTTTCGAATATACTCGACAACGAAATTTGCAGCAGACATCTGCTTTAGACATAGTCTTGGCATATAAAGCCACAACCGTTGAAGATGTTTAGTAATACGCTTCGATGGGTCGAAGCGACTACCTCGTTCTGCTCTTTCAATACGTATACAGCGCCAGTAGAATGGCAAGGCAAACAAAATAAATAGAAATATGAATTACATTGGTTTGGTGGAAATAATAGGGGCTTTCGATGATCATAATATAAATGTCATTGATCCGGACTTGCATTGCCAACCTTAACAGAGTACATCACCAACATGATACATTAGAATTCGAACTACGTTCCGAAACATAAGACAAAAAACCCCATTTCAGAATTCGCAGTCGCACTAGAGTTTTATTACATTGCATTACAACAATAGGAATTGCTAGCATTAATTGTGCCGGTGTCTATATGCGATATATGCATCAATTCTGAAATAGAGAAGCACCACCTACGCAGGTTAAATATCAAAAAGTCCCAGGAAGTTGACGGAATCACACCTGCAATCCGAAAGTTATGCGGCAGTCAATTGTGTGAACTATTTTGTGATTTATTTAATCACTCTTTGAAGAAGAGTGTTGTACCAACTGACTGGAAGAGAGAAATCATGACACCCATCTACAAAGGTGGCACTCGTTCTGACCCAGAAAATTACCGCCATGATACACTCCTTCCTCGAAAGTCATGAAGCGAATTGTGTGCGAAAGAAGTGCGAGTCAACTCGAAACCCAAAACTTGTCATCCAGAGAGCAACATGGATTTTCGAAGTTTCGTTCTTGCTTGACTAACCTACTGGAGACATTGGACGACTGAGCGCATTATTGGATGAGGTTATTTGTGTGCATGCGTGTTACATGGACATATCAAAGGCGTTTGATCGCGTGGATGATTCTATACTGATGAGCAAGCTGCAGCAGGGTGGTATTAATAAGTGCCTTCCTACCTGACTGATAAACTACTTTCTTGATCGCAAGACAACTGTGCGTCTGTGTAATGTCTGGGGAAATCGAAGCCACTAGCGGTGTCCCACACGGTTCGGTACTTGGTCCGGCTCTCTTTTTGTTCTACACCAATGACCTGACGATACTCGTCACCACCAAATTGGTTCTTTTCGCGGATGATGCTAAAATTTGAATGCGAATCGAGTCAAGCATGGACTGTTTGCGCTTAAAAAGCTATTTTGATATATTGAACAGCTGGTCAGAGCGAAACAAACTTCCATTCAACTTCAGAAAATAGGTAATGATTTCCCATTCTCCTATAACCTTGGATCACAACAACTGGAATGGACAACATGAAACGACCTCGGTCTATGAATTAGTGAAAGTATGAAGAATAGCATGCAATGCGAAGCAGTGTACAAGCTAGCTAGCCGCATTCTAGGTACGCTTCAGCATATTTTTGGAAGATTTCCCCGCGAAACATTCCCCATGCTTATTAATACGTATATTAACGAGGTGTTCGATTACTTATTGGAAGCGTGGGCACCACGACCCACAAAAGGAGATCAAGCTGCTCGAGTATTTATCACTAAAATGGTTGGCTGTCTCCGCAACCAACCATATGATAATCTACTCATGCTCCTTAATTTGGATACACTTCCTCACACACGGTTTCGATTGGATCTAATCCTAACTCATAAAGTAATCAACTGAAAGATACATCCTCTGAGGCATCTATTTCGCCTCCGGCCAAGCCAAGCCACACGTACTCACCCACTGACATTTGATATACCACATTCTCACCGGAACTAGCGTTGGTTCTTCTATTCGATGCAAGTTGGTTTCTTATGGAACTCCGCAGTACAATCATTTAGTGAAAGGATTTTCAGGAAAAAACTAGATATGCTTATACGTAGCAATTCCACCCTACAACCGGTTTATATAACTTAATTAAGCAATTTAACACGTTATTTATCTTAACAAATATTTTTCCATCATACCAAGACAATACATGACATTTTTATAACTACAAAACGGTCAATCTTCCTAGCGACTCAATTTTTGTATACATTTGATGTCCTTACGCCATGAAAAAGTTTGGCAAGCTATGATACCTCTACGTATGACAAAAGCGCCTCCGAAGGAATAAGTCGAATCCTAAATAACTCAGGTATTAGAATAACATCTAAGAGAGGTAGAACGCTACGCTCCGTATTAATACACCTCAAAGATAAGACTCCTTTAGTTTGCGAGACAAACAGCATCTACAAAAATCAAATGTAAGATTTGCGCGGGTGTTTACATTAGGCAAACGTTTAGAGAATTTTGCACGAAGCTAAACGAACATAGGAAACGAGTAGGAAAGCAACCCCGCAATCCCAGTGAATATCAATCACTGATTCGGGATTTTGCCCTAGCTGAACACGTGCTAGACACGGGTCACAGCGTAGATCTTGATAACGTGGAAGTGATAAGATGGGATGGGAAATCTTATAGGAAAAGACTTCATGCTGAGGTAGTTAAAATAACAAAGGCTGGGGAGAATGCGGTGAACAAGGTGGATGGGGCGGATATCTCAACAATCTGGCGTTCGGTTCTCGAGCGGATAAGAATTAACGTGCATAACATCTAATGTCCACATGGATTACGTAAGCAGTTGGTCAGCGTCCGCTGTTGGCACCTGCACACAAAATAAACAATTTCGTGATTAACACAGAATTTAAGGGGTGTGATCAATTGTCTTGATCTCGCCTGTCTAGCTTAGGTAACCTAGGTTTGGTCAAGAAAATGTCATTTAAACATGAGAACTGTTCGTACTAACACCCTTAGTCTGACGAATCTTAAGTGTTCAGAAGCAAAACATTACCATTATATTAAACCATTATTCTGTACTAAAAAGTACCGTGTTCAAATTAAATTCCTGCAAACGATAGATGTTGTCAGAAGTCGAGCTTTCATCCAACCATTATGAAAACAGTTATTTTGACAAAGATTGCGTAATCCCAATACATTTATTGGGTTAGGGTTTATGTGAAATTCATTCAGGATCAAGAAGGGCCATTGTAAGATAAAACTTTTACTGAATAACCTGTCGAAATTGTCATTTCCTTATCAGCTTTGTTAATTTAACTGTATTATCTACAGTGTATAATGAGTTGTCAAAACAAATTAATATTTTCTACTACTTATTCAATATTGATAATCTGTTTTATATTTTCTGATAGATTGAAGACGAAGAAAATTTTTATTTATGTACAAGAATTTTCAGCAATTAAGTTAATTTCTCCCCAAAAATACGAAAAATTAAATATAATAAACCACACGAGCCTGATCAAAGCAAAGTACCGCATAGTAAATATTACGCGTGCTAAGCGCCTTTGCAAAAACTATTTTTGTTCCTAATTTTCCCAGTTAAACTAGGTATGCCGTAAATGTTTTCAAATGTGCGCGTCAAAAATTGTCCTTCGTGGATACGAAAATCTGATTAATTTAGCAAACATATAGTGTTAAAATTTAACGAGAAATTAAGTTAAAATATGTGGAGATATCAATTTTGTGCACCGCCGAGTTAAAGGCAGGGTGAGCAATACAGGTGCGTTTAGCTCCTTCGCAGAGCTTTGGGCGTTTCAGTGTTTTCAGTGGGGATCACTGTTAAATATTTTGTTCACATAACTTTCACCAGATTTCTGACAGTGGCGCGCTGACCAAACTTTGGTTCTTGCTTTGCAAAACTCATGATTTCGTTTAGGCAATATTACCGAAGTATTATTTAGGGCAGTACATTATAAACGTTTTATTCAAGATAAACATTAAAACAATAAACGGTTCAAGAAAAGATAGTCAAGATTCTAACCAGCATTCGGGTTTCGAATTACATATGAGCTAAGGATGGCAATATAATATTCATCTTTCTGAATTAATTCAATGTCAACTTTGTATAATATTTGATTTTGGCGATAGTTATTTTTGTTTTATACGAAAATTTATTTAGTTACGCATTCATTTGTAAAGTGAGTTTGTTCGGTGTTTTCAGCAATTGGCTTTTGATTAGTTTTACTTGTTTAGAGTCACCTGGCGTATGTCCTAAATTTTTGAAATTTTGGCTAGCATTAGTTATTCAGAATTCCAATCCCAGAAACTACGATTAATAAGCTTTACGTCGGAGCAATTCTTGTTCGTCCTACAGGATGTTACGCGTACAAAATTGTCAAAACTGAACAATGAAAATGATGGGTTAATTCGGCCCTTAAAGGTATGTGATCGAAATTTAAACCGTCAATGCAATACTCGAAAGAAGGTAGAATTCACTCCGTTTAAAGCACATCCACAACACGGCTAAAATTAGTTGATGAATGCGATCGTAAAAACAGAATAAGTTTATTCAAGCTCATTCATGTACAAAGCAATTTAGGTCTGTTGCAACAGCGTCATTAATATTGGTTTACCATTTCTATACAACGATGGTTTTCCGGAAGAGCTACTCAACGGTTAATTCAAATCAGGACCGATAAAAATTGGACATACCTATTACAAAAAAAGAGAGGAAACCTATTGAAATTGACCTCATGCAATAACAAAAAATAGCCTTAGACCACTCATATTGAAGGGTAATTTTGCAGTATCATTTTTAAGCTAGAGAAGAGCGCGCGCTTCTTTTGATTACTGAAAGTAAAAAAGGTGACTATGCAAACGGTACTGAGGATAAACAAGGTTATAATTGAATTCCACTGTTGCATAGCGTTCGTACAACGAACCACTGATTCAAGGCTTACTGAACCTAATCTTACTGTCTCCACCTGATAACGGTAAACGGCCAGAAACAGGTAGTGGAGTATAATTTCGGGGGATGTGAGCAACACATCACTTTGGTCATCCATAAGCGCTTTGAGTGTTTGATCACGAATCACTATGTGATTCTGTGTTTAAACATCGTGGTTCGTTTTACGAACCCTATGTAACAGTGGCATTCAAGTATACACTTGTTTACCATTTATCCACTGTTTCAAGGCTCACTGAACCTAATGTTACTGTCTCCACCTGATGAAGGCAAACAGCCAGAAACCGGTAGTGGAGTGTATTTTCGGTGGATGTGAGCAACACATCACTTTGGTCATCCATAAGCGCCTTGAGTGCTTGACCGCGAATCACTATGTGATTCTGTGTTTGAATATTGTGGTTCGTTGTACGAACCCTATGCAACAGTGGCATTCAAGTATAATCTTGTTTAACATTGGATTATGTTTTGTTCTCTCAATCTCTGGGTTAAGAAGGACAAAGACACTTTGCCGCGCTGGATCTGCTGAAGAGAGAAAAAAATCGGTGATGCGCTAGTTTGCTTAGTATCTTTATCGGGTATTTACCAGTACATTTACGCAGTACGTTACAGTTTTTGAAATGACAGCGACTAACTGAGTCGAACCTCAATGAGTTTATTTCACACAATCATAAAGCGCTTCAATGAATGCTTAAGGAAATCAAACTTGAAAAGATCACAAAAGTGATGCAGATTCAATGTCTCATCTCTGGGGGGCGACAATCAAACAAGAGAAAAACGGTTTGCTGAAAACGACTGTTAATTATCTTGAAAAAGGCCTGTGCGAATGCACGACAAAGGTAACATCTGAAAGGATGCTCCGAAGTCCACAAAATCATTGCTCGTAAAAACCATCGTTTTGACCGGAGACTTTCACTGTTATCGCTGTGGTGAAAACCATGAACACGCCAATGACTGTCGTCATCAGAAAACCAAGTGAAATAAATGCGGTAAAATTGGCGCACGTTTGGCGGTCACAGACCAACCTACTCGTGTTAGGAACCGATTTCTGTGAGCACCATGATAAGTTTACCTGACAATTGAACCACATTATGTCGACTGCTTTAAAGCTAATTAAAGTATTCACATATATGACATCTGTCCTGTTCTTAAATCTGATAGCAGCGTACGAATATGTGTTGACAACAAACTAACTGTTAACAGAATCGCACTCGCTGAACAATACACGCTACCAAGATTAGAAAACTTGTACGTGACCCTGGGTGGGGGGCAATATCTACGAAACTGGAATTCAATCATGTCTTCTCCCAACTCTCATTGAATGAATACTCCCAGGCCTTAACGCAATTGCAACACATGGGTATGTTCAAGTTAAGACGCTTGTTGTTTGTCATCAGCTCGACCTGAAATATTTCGACGCGTGGTCTATAACTTGTGTAGAGAATACAAACCAAACACCTGTGCTTACATAAACGATATTCTGATATCCGGAAAGACGTATCACGAACACATGGAAACGCTAAATCACGTACGTTCATTCGTAGAAGAGCAAAAGATACGCTTAAAGAAATGTAATTGCAAATTTATAGTTGAATAGGCTGAGTACTTGAGTTTCAAATTCGAATGAACCTGCTTACACCCACTACCTGATTGATTTTAACCCATCCTAGTGACTCTTGCACCGCGAAAAGAAACGGAACTACGATTTTTCATAGACACGCTGTCGCATTATCGACGAGTTTCGCCAAAACTTTATACTATTCTATTTTCCATAGATGATTTTCAAAAGAACGGTGTACAGTGGGCTTGGACCACAAGAGAGCAGCAATCTTTCAGAAAGCTAAACGCCTTCTGGCTTGTTCGAGGATCTTGGTTCATTTAGATTCTAAGAAACCTCTTGTTTTACAATGTGACGCCTTGCCGTACGAATTTATTGCGATGATTGGTCATAAAGATGATCATAAATACATGCGTCCAATTACATTTGCACACTACATTTTTCAGAGAATAATTATTCATAATTGGATAGGGAGTCTCTTGACGTATTATTTGGAGTAAAACTTTAGCATCTTTATTTAAGAGAAAATGTTTTCGACATATTGACTTATCAAAGAAAGCTTTTATTCTTGCTGAACGAAAACAGAGGAATCGACCTCGTATGGTCCGCCGGGCACTTTGCATTTATCTTTCAACTATCGAATAAGACAGGTTCAGGGAAGTAAAAAAGTTGTATCAGACTCATCGAGCTGACTACCTTCATAACCCGCCACTACCTTAATAGGCGTACTGGCCGACATTGTGAATCTTCTACAAAATGTTGACAGCCTGCCAACATAAAGTAAGCAAATACATGTCGAAACTGCATGAAACGCAGTAATGTCTCAAGTGCAAAACGTGCCATTTGTAACAAACGAGAACATTCGAGATTATTTTCATTTCCGGTCAGAATTAATTCTTCAGGACGGCTGCATATTTGAAAAGCCGCGGATCTTGGGAGTCACAGTTTTAATACAAACCACAACCAGAGAGCTTCATAATTCCCACCAAGTTATTTTACGGATGAAATCTCTGACACGAAGCTATAGTAGATGGCTGAGAACGCATATGTGAAAAGAGAAGTACGACATTGTCATACTTGCCAACACCATCAACGAAACGAAACGCCTGGCCTAATATGGCCATGGTAAATACCAGATGGACCGTGGGAGCGAGTGCATGCGGATTACTGTGAGCCGGTTGAGGGAAAGATTTTAATTTTGCTAATTGATTTGCATTCCAAATGGATTGATGTTCACAAAGCATGACAAGTTAGAGCACCGTAAGCCACCTCCGTTCTACCTTTGCCACTTACGGACATCCGAAGACCCTAGTGACGGACATTAGTCACCAATTAACCAGCATAGCCTTGAACGGGTCCCTGGAGATGAAAGGGATTTATCACCTTAAGACTGCAGCGTTTGATCCTGTGTCAAACGGTCTTGCAGAACGTGCCATTTGAACGATCGAATAAGGTCTTGTAAAACAACAGAAAGGTAGTTTGCAGATCAAGCTGGATAGGTTTTTGGTAGCCTATCAGAGCACACCACTTGAGTCAATCCAAAAAATTCGGTTGAAATGATTGCGCTCCTGTTTAAACCTTATTCTCCTCGACAAACGTGCACGATCTCAGCCAGCTAAGGATTTGATACACTTAGACAGCTCACTTTAAATGGATTCTTAAGACAATGAATTGATCTAAACCAAACTACCTCATGAGCGAACTCGGCAATCAGGTGCCATCTTACAGAGAAAGGACAATTAAAGCAAACGTGTAGTTGAAAATCAGAAAGTCAATTCGTGGACAATGGTTTATGTTTGACCGAGACAATCTGAAAACGGAGTTGTTCCCGAATCATCGGAGACAGAATTTTCCAGAGATGGCGTAAGACATGACCCTGTGACCTGCAGTTACCTCAGATGGAATTACCCCAATACTATTGCATAAAACTACGTGTGTTCCAAAACCAATATCACGATATTTAATCGAATCGTGACATTAACTACAGTGTGAAGGGATGTTATATTGTGTTACTAACGCTGTGTTTTTAATTTTGTCGATCTCTGAAAATAGGGAGTTTGAGAATAAAGTTTACTCTGATTTTGTTTGCTTTTGATATTATGAACACAATGGGCTACGGGTTTGAGAATAACTCTTGTTCTTGGAAATAATGCGTAATAAAAGTAGACAACTCATTAAATTTACTTCATGAAGACCGATAACTAGCAGCTAGTCCGGGAATGTTTACCATGATCTAAACAAAATGTTTCAACATTCATTTAACAGCAATACTAGTAGCATGTATGTATCCCATTTATCCAAACATAGGAATAACAAACCAATAATCTTCATCATATTTCGAATAAATTGTATACACATGTTTGTTAAATTTTATAGCTAACTGGCAATGAAACATTTAAGGTTGCTTTCTCTAGTCTGTTCTGGAGAATTCTTGCAATTATGAGTGTTTTGCACAAACCTTCAAAACAACCTAGACACTCGATTCTACTAGACCGACAATCGCTCCGTGATTTCGATAATTTGCAATGCACAATTGAGACATATTCTTACGTACGAAACCACAAGCGACTGAGCTTGACTGGCCTAATTGTCAAGTGTTTCGAGAAAACCATTCAATATCGTAAATACAAGCACTGCTGTAATTACTGTATATATATTCGGTATATGCAATTATTAAATCTTTTGACCATGAATCATATGTACTTTTGAATCCAACCAGCGCTGTGACTGAGCCCATGGGGTGCCGCAGGGATTAGTGTTTGAATCACTTCTTTTCCTGATGTATGTCAACGACTTACCTAAACTTGTTCGCAGCAAAATCTTGTTATTTGCGGATGACATCAAGCTGTGGACACAAGTACGTACAACTGAGGATTGCAGACAGCTTCAGCTGGACCTCGATGCCTTACAAGACTGGTCAGTTAGAAATGAACTACCTTTCAATGTCAGAAAATGCAAGGTATTGACTGTTGGAAGACATTTTGAGTACACCTACACCCTTGGTTCCCATATTCTTGAAAGCACTGACAAGGAGAAGGACATGGGTGTGTGGGTGAGCAGCACGTTGAAACCGTCGCATAACGCCACAGCTGTCTATGAAAAGACGTCGCGAGTACTGCTACTGCTAAAACGCGTGTTCGGGAGTTTCACTAAGCAAACCGTTCATCGAATAATTAAAACGTACTTGAGGCCAACCATGGAGTATGCGGTTCAGGCTTGGTCACCCTGGCTACAGAAGG
>JACCGJ010000322.1:5394-19066 GCA_013407085.1 Atriophallophorus winterbourni | reverse complement strand
AAACGCACCATGATGAGGAATACGTTCCAAAAGAAATAGCCCGGCCGGCGGGCAGCGCGACAGGTGACCGAAAAGCAGACGTGGCTTTGGGTCGAACTGGAATATTCTTGTTGGATAATTTTCTTGGAGATTTCCACGTGCTCGTGCAGCTTCCATTCCTTTTGCGTGGAAAACGAATCGAACGAGATCGATAAATCAATAGATTCAGTAAATATCGCTCATTCACAATGGTTAAAAGTTCAATGCACTATTAAAAGTCAAAAATACCCGTCCATTATTTGGAGCGGGGCCTGTAATCGGCCGTGCTCAAAATTAATGTTTTCATGCGTTTTTATTTTTTCAGTCAACACTGAACCTTTTGTTTTTGAAACGTTTTAACATGTCGCGAACATGTAAACGAAGGACGTTTGATGCCCCGCACGCTTTAAATGCTGCGAAATATTTTATTTCGAAGGATGGGGAATTTGCTGCGCCGGTCAGAAAAATGCGAGAGAAAACTCATACATGGGGGTTTAAAAATCGTGCAGCATGACTTTTCACCAACATCCATCACAATCACAAAGCCTAATGCCTGCAGACGAATCCGAAGCTGTTTTGATTTTGAATGTGACTGGCAATCTTAAATTTTCCCATCAAAGTTTGACGTCCCTCTTATTCGTATTGAAATTCTGTGTTTAAACTATTTTGATTAACTGAAAATTCGTTTTAACGAATAAAGTTTTCTTCTTCTTCTTCTTCAAAACCCAATTTGTAAGCACGCCTCATTTTTGAACTTGAACCCTATTTAACACACGTGGGCACGCAATCGAAACACATGTTCTCGTGTTGTTTGCTTTCGTCAGGATCCTGATCCATAGCAAATACCTTCCTTTGGTGGTTGCTTATGGTTCATGGTGTAAGTGACATCGAGTTTGCATGCCCGAAGATTCTAATACTTTGAAAATTACCGAACGGACTATGACAGAGAAATTATTAGCCTAATTAGAACAGTTCATATTGTTCGAATCATGTTTTAGTAGCTTACTTCATTTACAGTACAACTCTAACATTATACTTGTGTTTGAATAAATCACATAGCATGCCATATAGCTACATGACGTTCTACTTTGACCTTGATACTCGACGAATCTTGGTTTCGACTTCGTGCTGTAAAAACTTGTGCACAACGCGACACCTCTTTTAATTAGTACAAAAATTTAACTTTTAACGCTTTTCACTTTTGTTATCCCGACTCAGAACTCAGAACTCAGGAAATTTTATGCTAGAAAAAGCATTATGCTCAACAATAACCATAGGATGACAAGGTATATGGAATATATAAAAAATATATAAAATATCACGAAAATCAGTAGGGACACTCGCATGCCGCATGGTTCGTCATAAACTCATCGAGTTTGGAAGCGAAGACCTCAACAGATTCTGATCGTGTGATTTCTTCAAGCAAATAGTTCCAAGTGAAACAAATTCTTGCCGAGAAAAAATTACGACGTTAAGTCTCAGCTAATTGTTTCGCTTAATACTCTCTTGAATGTTACTACATATTCTGTACTGTTGAATAACGATCATCTCTGCATTTCTTTCGAAAGACTTTGTGTTGCTTAAACGTTGCAGCAGGATTTTTTCACGATCATTGGGTTGAACCCACGAATGTAAAAATAGATGCTCATTTGCCCGAATTTCAATCGCACACCCCCCACGATCTGTTTCGTACTGTTTGCACTTATGATCACTCAATACTCACAAAGCATTCCATCAGAGTCAATTAGCGCAACGCTGCATTTATCGCAGCCTTGTACTACATGCATGTTACGTGCAACAACCGGGCAATCATCAAGTCACTAGATCCAGCCATTTCGAAATAATATTCTGAATATTAATAAAAGTAAAATGACAAATATTAAAAAATTTGTCGATATCGGTAAACGTTTCTGAAGTATTATTTATTTAAACACTCAAGAAATATCAATAACTGCGTGATCCACCTCAACGAAGCGGTCTCCAGAGTGAAGCTTCCAGTTTGTAGTTTACATTTCTGATTCTATCATGTAAGCATAAAGTCCAATCGACTTTTTATTCCAATCAAATCTGAAACCAATTGCCTAAAAGTCATGTGAGTGAAACTCAACAACAGTGTGAACTGCACTTGCCTGTTGATCCACAAACGATTGAATATTGATCGCAGACATTTCACTTTGGTCCGGGATCAGATCGACCTCCGTATGTGGTCGTTCTGTTGTCACAGTGATTGTTAAATCCTAGAATTCCCATGGGGAATACGCGTAAAAAGAAAAAAATGTTGTTTTTTTAGATTCAATAAATCAGTGAATTTTTAGATGTATTGTGTGTTAATAAGGTTGAAAAAAGTTAATTGAACCGAGTCTGGATTCAAACTTCATATTTTGTCGTGAAGTTCACTGATTATTAAAAGTACGCAGATCATGATCGTGGTGCCTCTACATAATGTACGGAAACATATTATGTAAAAGCGTATCAACACCAATTTTTGATCAATCGCATGCGTTGAACGACTCAGATGACCGCTCCTACGAACCATTTCACAAACGAGAATGCGATGAGATCTTATCCTCACACATGCACTTAATGAAACTGTCTCTGAACCCCTGGATAATTTATTGCAGCTTCAAAATGCTAGCAAGATCTGAGGTTACGCTAACATGTTAAATATTCAAAACACTCTCCAATTCGTGTGTGTGTTTTGTTTGGAATTCGCTACTTCCCACGTTACTAAATGGCACTAGTGTAGCTTTAGTTAAATGAGAACTTGACAATTATCTTCTAGCGTACAATGATATTGCCCCACTAAACCATTGCTTTGTCATACTATTAGCATGAGGGCCGATTCATATCAACGATGCCATGTTACTATCGGAAAGTGGAGTGCTTTCTAAACCATAAGTCACGAAGCTTAAATGTATCAGCATTTAACTTGGGTGTGAAAGTGCTTGAACAGGTTGCTCGTAACAGCCTTTTGCGACAACGACTTCATGTTTTAAAACTTTGTTCACCACGTTTCCACTGTTCCATATCATACAGACCATTATAGTCCTACGTGAATTGTATTTGATAGAAATGCATGCAATTACGGCTATTTTGTTCTACTGCATTCGTGTAAACGCGTCCACTTTTGCCTTTCGTGGTCATTTGGTTTACTAGGTTCTCTCACGGTATTACATCCAACAGTGGATTCAAAGTTTATTATTTTGTACATTATTTTAGAAAGAAATTTTTATATATAAAAGGAACGATTGTTATTGCGTATATATCAGACCATTATAAACCGGCTACTTGTAAAAATTTATGGTTGAAACAATTTAAGCATTCCATCTGATGTGTTTCTTTCAAACGGGTTGGTTCATCCTGGTACTACAGCTGAATGCCGTCCATGTGTGAAGTACGTCCGGATATGCATGTACGCATCCTACTTAATTACACCCATATAATTCTTCATTGCCTAGTTCGTTACCTTTTAACCTTTATTGCTATCGCAAAGCGTCATTCTTATATCATTAACCTATTTTGGATGAACGACGCGATTTGCTTCAACAGTCTGAAAGAGTAGCTCATCTTTGTGTATAGAAAAGAACGGTTGGTAATTAAATGACATCGATTCCACGAGTTTGAAAGAGTTCCTAACAAATACCTATTCGTATTGTGTAAAGAAATATATGATCGATTTTTTAGTCTACCAAATAAAGTTGCTTGGATCAAGCTAGAATAGTTTCGTGGGTAGAAAAGACATTAGATTGAGATTTTCAATTCTCGTTGCATGTAAATTGCTTTCCAAAAAACAGTACTTAACACTCATTGTGAGGTCATTCATATGTGAGTCTAATATCGCCTATTAATCCATATGCACATTGAGTAAATTAATTTGTATTATGGTCAAAGCTAATCCCTTCATAAGCCATGGTTTCAATTATTTAAATTTATAAATAAATTCATTGTCTCAACGTATTCGAAGCACCTGATAATGAAATCCACATCTCAAAGAACGATCGATCGTTAAACTATTTCTCGAATCCATCTGTTTCAACATGTTCAAAACAAATTTAAATGATCAGTATGTGGGAATTTGTGACAAATGTTTTTTTTTCTTCTGTAGGGGAGTTTCCATTACCTGCACATCGAACGGAAAGTCATTCAACTCCAACGTCTCCATGAACATTCCTTTGACCCTTCGCCTCTCAATCAGATACACATGTCCTGCTCGGTTTTGGTGAGCTGTGATCCACTGCGTCTCTTTGCATTCACTCAAAATGTTATCGATCAGAATTCGCGGATTCCAGTTCTGTTCCAGTTCTGTTATGGTTAAATCCTGGTGTTGAAAATATATATTGACGCGATTCAATTCAAATTCAAATTCAAAAATATTCAAGTAATTAATCGCATTGCTTGAAAATCGGGGGGGGGCGGTAATTCGATTCAAATTTTCTTATAAAAGTTGTCAGAAGAGATCCGCATTTGTGGGAAGTTACGCATTCTAGAGCATAATAATTCTCACGGTGTACAGACCTTTAGAAGATATATATATATCGCCATTGTTCAAGCTCGTAGAAACTTCACTCTTCAGAAATATTCACCGCTAATAGTTCGCAGAAATGCCCTTTTAAATTCCCATATTAATTTTGAGAAACGAAATATAAATAACGAAAAAAAGGTGCGCTTTTATGCCTCTGTTCGATATGGTTGGAACGTCCAACCTGTTCAATCACACTAGCCCAAACCCTTGTAGATAGGGTTTAAACCATTAAATTGCTCTTACTAGCCTTATCCAACAGTGGCATACAAGCGCAAATATTTACCATTCCTCCAGTGTTTCAAGCGCATATGCATCCTGATCATACTTGTCCTATCTGATGAGTGCAAACAGCACGAAACCGGTCGTGGGGTGTGTGATGGAACATATGCAAATGATATTTTTCATAAAGAACGGAGTTACGACTACTTTAAAATATATTGCTCAACATACCGTGTTGTACCTATGTGGAAATGACGCGAAGAATTATACTCCATGTTGCTGCGAACGATGTTAAAGAGAACCTCACTCCCTAGTTGGAAATAACATTATTGTAAATCGATATTGTGTGTGTAAGCGTAGTTCATCTGCTAAACAACGACCAGTCAACAATCCAAATCACTAAAGTCAGTATTCCAGACGAGCCATCAGCATCAATCAATTCCTAAAATATCCACTTTGAATATTATGTGTACTATTAAAATTCACTCACATCTACACAAGTCCCATCTAGCTTGGGTTCACGCCATTTCGCCTGAATAAACGCGTCGGCGTAGTATAATTCCTTCAAAGTATCGATTTCTCCTATTTTCAAAAATACCACGCGCACTTCCACTTCGACCTGTGAAGCATAAACAATATCGATCGGGTTGTAAAGTAATTTTGGTCACTGGATGTGTAATGAATGCAAGCAAAGAGATGTAATAAATTCGGTCTGAAAATATCTTATTCACCTGAATATGAATGGAGATTGGCTGCAATATGTATTTGGATAAACAGAAGAAAATTTTCTACCCGAACAATCTTATCAAGGGCATTAATCAATCTATTCGGATTCAATTAGTCTACAAGCAAAAAATATAAATATCGTATGTTCGATATTTTTCAAGTATGGATAAAATGATGAAATAAATTAATGACTCAGCTTATATCTAGTTCATTCCGAAATCAGTCAAATTACAAACGGTGTTCACCCTGAATGTTTGTCTGAAATGCGTGAGACTCAAAAAAACCTCAAGTGGTTAGGTGAGTTGCTGGGCGAATAAGAACCATTTCGTAGGAAATCACAAGCAGTAACAAAGTGATGCTTTGCTCACATCCACCGCACTTACACCCCACTGCCAGTTTCTGGCTGTTTGCCGTCATCAGGTGGAGACAGTAAGATTAGGTTCAGTGAGTCTTGAAACAGTGGATAAATGGTAAACAAGATTATACTTGAATGCCACTGTTGCGTAGGGTTCGTACAATGAACCACGATGTTCAAACACAGAATCAGATAGTGATTCGTGGTCAAGCACTCAAGGCGCTTATGGATGTCCAAAGTGATTTGTTGCTCACATCACCCGAAATTACACTCCAAGCAGTAACTGTTAATAGTTATTTGACAGACTGTACGCGGGGTGAGATAATGACAGGGTGTAATATCCTAACTAGAAACTAGAGAAATCGATAATGGCTGCGAGAAAGTGTTAGATTTAGCATGTCATGTACTATCGATTAAGAAAAAACACAAAATCGCATGCAGAGAAACTAAAAATCAAGCTGCTTTTTGCGTATTTGCTTTTGCATATTCCGCTTTCCGGTTTTCCACGTGCTTGGTTATCTGCCTTTCCTGATTTATATTGATTGGCATTTTGTCCGGCTCCAGAATTGTGCCTCATGTTGATGATGATGATGATGATGATGATCGGTGATATGCAAGCCAGTATCAGGTCTAATGTGCAAGACAAATGTACTTAACATATCCGACTTATTAAATTCAGGTCAATCCAGATTAAAGTGCAATTCTGTTTCCAAAGTTTACCACGTCGTTCACACGGGTTTCAAAGAAACTCACTTCAAGTTTAACTACATCACTTAGGCGTACATTTTTTAGCTTATTGATTGCATCGCCCGTGAAGTAACCGCTTCCAAATTGAACCACAGCACGAGAGAACGCCGAATGATTGAGCACTTATTACGCCCATGGCGAAAAATTAAACATTAGCATATATATTTCGACGAATCGCGTAATTACAGAGCATGTCTTCAAATTTCGCGCGGGTTGTCACTTCTATCTGATTTGTCGATGGATCATCTGCAAGTTCGGCTCGTTCGACCGACTTAGACGAAAGGTATTTCGCTCAATTTGATCTATTCTATCGGCCACTGTTTCTGATAGGTTGCCACTTAAAATGTTCTCATGCAAGTATACTGAAAAGCGAATGTTCGCGGATTTTTAGTTGGCTTCATCGGTATCCTCGGTGAGTCCTGCTCTTGCGTCGAGCCGTCTAGCATATCATAGTAGACATTCATCGCTAGTAAATTTCACACCAGGTACATCTTGTACACAAGCTCTAAGTTTTCCCATTTAGTTTAGAAACATATTCCGTTCTCGCAACTGTTGCAAACGTTTTCTACTTTTTATTTTATATCAAGCAAGCGGTGTTCTTCAACAAGAGAAAGTTACCTTTATTGTGGTGTCCTTTACTGCAGACGTTAGTAGACTATCACAGAAATTTTTCCTTTTTAATTCTCATGATACACCTACGTATGCTTGGAAATTACCGTGGTGGTTCATTGAGGTGTACAGTTTCAAACTATTGATTGATTTTCGTTTGAAATACGCGCGCTTTATCCGCGTGCGGTCACATTCTCATATTGCGCATCAAGCTAGCTGACCTTGAACGAATCCAATCAATTGTTATTTCAAAATCAAAGATTAGGTTAGAACATCCAAACGTAAAAACGTTTCGTAACAGATATTTACTCTGGGTAATTTAGTGCGGTATGCAAAATGTCGCGAAAATTAGTTCAAATTCATAAATATACCAAATATGTCATATGTAGTATAATTGTGTAAACGCACAAACAAATGTGGATATGAGAAATAGACACGTCATTGATATTCGATAAAATTAACCACATGTCTACTCAATCAATTACCCTACTAGACCGAATATCCGTTTCTTGATACGGTGCTCGCAAATGGCTGTAGACCTTGGAAGGTTTCGGCGAAATATGATTCATATCCAGGTATTCCGATTGTGAACATTCTGTTTCCATTTGCTGGTTACTAATTTGAATGGCAGAACAT
The DNA here is from genome assembly GCA_013407085.1 of Atriophallophorus winterbourni. Classification (NCBI taxonomy): domain Eukaryota; kingdom Metazoa; phylum Platyhelminthes; class Trematoda; order Plagiorchiida; family Microphallidae; genus Atriophallophorus; species Atriophallophorus winterbourni. The sequence goes on along the minus strand of JACCGJ010000322.1, from coordinate 11,234 downwards.
AACGATTGTATTGTTGTAATTAAAGCCGCACTAACTTCGGGGCTGGAAATTGAACTCATGCATTCTTTGTTATCTTTCTGTACAGTTAAAGTGCCACCATCTTGGAAGCTCCGGTGAACACTGGAATCGATTGCTGTATCCTTGATCTCTTCGTTCTCCTCGGCAATGAAATTATGTTCAGGAACTACAGAAAGTTGAAACCCTTGACCAGGTCCAGTTGAAGGCTTAAATCTTGTGATGGCTTGCTCTGGAAGGAATGGATTGCTATGAATAGACCAAAGATCCTGGTCCCCGATTTCGGGAATAGGTACGGAATGATCGATATATTGATTTTCTCGTGGATGGGATATTGATTCCATCGGGAATCGGGAATTCTGTTTGAGATCAAAATTTAGACAACATTAAAATGAACCAATTTCAATGCGCGAATCTTTTAAAATTCACACAGCGTAATATTTATATTAGTGAGCGTGGAAATATTGGAAAACTGACAAACAATATTATATATATAAATTTTGCGGTTAGGCTGCCAACACTTGGATGGAAGCGCAAAACAGTATATCTAAACCAAACGGCTATTTCACCGAAAATGACCGGCTTCAAGGAGTGCTCACATCCTCTGGAATTGCACATAACGACCTCATGGAGTGGTGATAGTCTAAGTGGATTTTGCGAAATTCAAAACAATGTAAACAAGTTGCGCTTGTATGCCACTGTTGGGTAAGGTTGGTACGACCAACCTGTTTAATCACATGAGCCCCCACTCATGAAGACCGGGTTTAGAACCCATGAACACGAATATAAAAGCTCATTTGCATGCATCTCCATCACACACACCCCACGACCGGTTTCAAGCGCATGCGTATCCTGATCATATTGTCTCTACCTGATGAGTGCAAACAGCACGAAACTGGTCGTGGGGTGTGTGTGTGTGATGGAGATACATGCAAATGAAGCTTTATATTAAAAACAATGTAATTGTTCGATGTCATTGCAAAATAGGGTTTTCAAAAAGAACCATAATACCCAAATGCAGCATCACACGGTATTTCCGCAACAAGTATAATCTGTTTGTTGATGCAATAAAATATGCATCCAATAAAACTGATTAAAATTAGAGTAACTACTTGAATAAATGAATGAATGTATCTATGTAAATTACAACATAATGACAAGCATGAACCGTTTGCGTGCAAACCCATTTCAAAAAGCCCATTCATGTGCATAAACTCCCATTGAAAACAATCCTATATGCCAAAGTGATGTGTTGCTCATATCCCCATAAAATACACTCTACTACCGGTTTCTGGATGTTTGCCGTCATCAGGTGGAGACAGTAAGATTAGTTTCAGTGAGCCTTGAAACAGTGGATAAGTGGTTAACAAAGTTATACTTGAATGCCACTGTTACATAGGGTTTGTACAACGAACCACGATGTTCGAACAGAAAAATAGGTAGTGATTCTTGACTAAGCATGCAAGGCGCTTATGGATGACTAAAGTGATATGTTGCTCACATCCGCCGAAATTACACTCCACTACCGGCTTCTGGCTGTTTGCCGTCATCAGGTGGAGACAGTAAGATTAGGGTCAGTGAGCCTTGAAACAGTGGATATATAAGGATTTTGAACGAAACTCACTGCTGAATATATTTTAGCCTTACACAGCCATCAAATTTCCGAAGAATGTATTGTGAACATTTTTTTGCTGTGCAACACCATCAAATATTCGCATAAGCATACAATATTGAAAAATAGAGGTCTTTGTAAGATTGACAGTGGTTGTAGTTAAAAATGGCAAACCTCGATAATTAGTTGACCGTGTTTATCAGTCTATTTGAAATACGTGGAAGTAATCAATAAAATCACTCAGCTGTGTGAGGATTATTCGATTGAGGATCGATCATATCTTATTCAAATTGAATACTTTTTCATTGCAGACGATATTTAAGATTGGAATATATAACCTGGTAAAGTAAACCGTTTAAATGATACCATAGATTATGCTTGGAAGCGATTACTTGTTACACCAGTTGAACGGTGAACAGGTAAAATTGTTATTAGTCTTGAAGAAATATCGTGTGCATTTTCAAGGTGCATTGGCTCAAATACACTACAAATTATTGTTATAACCCATCTTTTCAAAACGCCACTTTTAACAATAGGTGTTGCAAAAAGTAGTACTTTTTAGAAACAGCACAAGTTTGAATCAAATATGAATTGATAAACAAGATATTTCGTTCTTGGTTTCGATATTCAACTTGTCTAACACCATGTCGTAGTTTCAATTCCCGTGAACTTTGCCGTGCTATCACCAATATAAACTCACTCCATACGGAGTTCAAAACCAAACACCTCAATAGAATTTTGTTTGCATCCTATGTATATTTATAGCTGTCATCCAATGGAACATGTAGAACGATTGCGTTTTTTTACTATAAAATATCGATCCTTTTGATCCAATTGCCAACGCAATTCAACCCGAAATAGATGTTGATCAGAGCGGTAAAAATGATGAGAAAAAATACGCCGAAAACTGCTCCTGTAACTGAGTGTGGTGTCCGCACGACAAACCTGTTCAATCACATGTGCCCATACACATGTGGATTGTGTGGTGTGGTTCCGCAAGTCCTATCCACCACGATGCAAGCTGAGCTGGTCGGCTGAACTCTCCTCCAACAGGATGTCAAGATTCGATTGCCGATAATGCCATATTGATTTATCGATTTCCTGTTATCGTTATCACTCGCATTTTGGTACATAATCAACTCACCCGTTAAACACATTACATTCTGTTTGCCGTGCCGTGACTTCTCAATTCGATTTCTGTTGGGATTCGCATTTCAATTCAATTCCATTACAACCAGCTGAGCTTGCATCGTGGTGGATATGACTTGCGGAACCACACCACAGATTGGTTAAAACCGCTGGCTTGAAAAAGTGGTCTCATATTAGCAAGTATTTCCATCACATATACCCCACAACCGGATTCGTGCTGTATGCACTCACCCGTTAGGGAAAGGTCGCTCAGGATTCGCATGCCTTTAAACAGTGGAGGAATGGGAAACTAGTTGAGCTTGTAAGCAACTGTTGGGTCAAGGTGACACAAGCAAACTGTTCAATCATATGTGACCACGTATATGTGAATGGTTTAAACCCTTCGACTTTAGGACAAGAACGCGATTTGACTTCAAGTTGTTGTTGGCCTCCTTCGGTCGATGTCGATCATGAATGTACATCACAATCGCATGAATTTTCATGTTTTACAGCTTTTTGAATGAATAAACAGTCCGATTCGCGAGGCACAATCTCCCCCGCAGCGCTTGCAACGATAGGCAGAACTCGATTGTAGGGCGTCAGTTGCTCGCCAGCGGTGTGATCTGCGTTCAGTAGCCAAGAGATGTATCTGCTCCTTCCCAGCATGTAGACGACGCATTACACAATGCCTCCAAAGTGAGCGGTCAAGAGCAAGTTCTTCTCAGCTCGCGGGGTCAATGCCGAGAGCTTTCATATATCTTTTGCAAACGTCTTTGTACCGCAAGTGCGGTCTGCCCAATGGTTGACTTCCTAATTACAACTCACCATAGAGTAGATCTTTCGGAATACGACCATTTTCCATTCTGTAGACATGACCAAGCCAGCGCAGGCGGCGCTGTCGCAATAGAGTGAACATGCTCTGTAGACCAGCTTTTGAAAGCACTTCAGCATTAGTCACTCTGTCCATCCACGATATGTTCAAGTAATCTTCAATATCACGAATATCACATCGTCTAAAGATACCGGAGTTAAGCATAGTCAGTGAGTTTCAGAGGCATGTTAAGAATGGAGTTCGTGCAATTTTGAAGCTTATATATGTATATATTACATAATAAACCATCACCATAGCTTGAAATTTCTTCTCTCATTCACTAATTTTCCAGAACTACACACTTTATCAATTTTATCGATAAAATTTTTGTTTAAATCATTTGTAACCTTGTGCCATGCAGAACAAATTCAACGTTTGCGCGCATTCAGCGCCATGTTGGAGGTAAACCCAACGGCACGTCGGTTCACCAATTGCATTTCTGCTGTTGCAACCAAAGATGTAACAAGACACGAAGGTATGCTTTATTGCCGCATATCTTGAACAGAATGGGCGCATGTATTTCTATTCCGTCCGTGTCTGTTATATTTTAAATTTGTCATGAAAATATAAAGGTTTATCTTCTGTTCGTTCATTGTATTCTAAGAACTTGCGTGGATAAATTGATATTATTTGTTGAAAACGTGTTCGAACACAAAACACAATAAATATGACGATTTTCAATTGCTCACACGCTCTGTGGTTAAATGTACCACAACCGCTGTTCATGAGAAGTCAAAATGGTATCAGTGACCACTGAAACAGTCTGAAATTTACGCTTGGAATTCAATGAAGTGAGGCGCATGCGGATCCTGATCTTACTGTCCCTACCTGATGAGTGCAAACAGCACGAAACCGGTCGTGGGGTGTGAATGACGGAAAAGCATGCAAATGAATATTTTGAAGTGACGTGCTGTTCGGACGCATTAATTTGTGCTCTCATACATTTGGATTTATTTCCTCCCTGGTTTGTCTGAGCTGAACGATTCCCATATCATTGAACTCGTCTCGATTTGCTCGTTCGGAATATGCCCGTTTCAAATTCAAACAAGGTGAATCCTTGAAAATACAATTTTTCAAGTTTTAACCCAAATTTACCTGCGCGTGCAATATCCCCGGAAATTGAGAATATCGTTCCTGTTCGAATACTGTTGCGAAGTTCACATAATTTCGAATAGACTGATTGTTTTTTTCAACTCTGTCACATCGAAACTCATTTAGCCGCATCACTTATATTCAAACGCGTTCGCATTTTACCGCTTGAATCGATCCGATCCAACGAATTCACTCCACCAGTAGCTATCGATCGATAAACAACTTTACCTACAAGTGCATTGACGCAGGAAGTGACATCTTTTATTAACAACGTTGATTTACCCGGTGTTTGCTACGTATTTTGTGCATGTCGAAGTAAACAGCCTATCGATACGACTACAAATCCTCCCCATGAGACAAAGCTGGAATCTCGAATAGAGATTTTGGGAAATTGCTATCGAAAACTTGAGGAAACATTTGAACTGCTTTTGGTAGATACACTAGCCAACGCCATTCGACCCGAAATAAATGTTGCTCTAGACAAAAGGAAAAGAAAAATACACCAATAACTTCTCCCTAAACCGAATGTTTTGATTGCTCATCCGGCGGTAATAAAGATGGACCTACTGAACCCTGTTTACCTAGGTCCTCATCTGATAAAATTGTGAACACTTTGTCCAGGACTCCCCGTCATCTAGTTGCTAGATCCGAGCAACCCTAAAAATGCAATAATACAGCTCATTCTACTAAAACAGATATCGCTCTCAGTGTACTCTGCACAAATATCCCTGAATCGGCAGATTCACATTTTCAGCAAGAAATGCACATGAGCGGAAGGAATGGACTAAACCCTGTACACACATGGGCTTGAAAGCTTCGGTACCTACATCGATGACGCGCCTAACTCGGCACAAAGACTACCCACACGTAGACCGGCCGCACCTATTAAGGGTGACATTGCGAACTAAATCTGACATGGGAATAGGTCAAACCAATTGTCGTGACCAGTCTAATTTATTATTCCTCGGTGTCCCCGAAAATGTAGATGTAGTATCAGCTTCCGAATGTAGCTATTGGTCCGACTCGAGATGAGTCGGACCCTTTTCGTTTTTTGAGTAACATTTTGACTGTCAGTACGACTATTGCAATCAAACCGTGACTGCGATGGATCTCTGGGTGTTA
>JACCGJ010000320.1:17859-30806 GCA_013407085.1 Atriophallophorus winterbourni | reverse complement strand
GCGTATAATCAAGCGCTGATTGTATGCAAATAGCCAGTATGTGGGCTTATGAGATCGGTTAAACCGGCCTTTACCAGCGTCAAAATGCACAAGGTGCTCTACAAGATTTCCAGTTACCCGGAGAGCAATAACTTTTCCGAATTAGCTGTTAGTGGAACGAGTTTACTTGAAGGATGCACGCAACAGTTTATACTTTTGGTCACACAAAGCTTGTTGTTGTTGTAGCTCATCTCCCCCAGACGATTTGGACGATGGATTTACAGCGCAAGCTGATAAAGATCTCATCAGCTCACCGTGTCACCTTACTATATATTCCGCTTCTCCAGGTTGAATATTGCGTTCTGCGCTGCTTCCAGCGTAAGCTGTCATTGGCTGTTGTCACAACTCAACGCGTAAAGTCCGACGCTTCTATATCTCTTTCGCAAACGTATTTATTTCGTGAGTGTAACCTGCTCAAAAGTTGAATTCCTTCTTTTATTACTAACAAATGGAATGACACAGAGGAAGATTGATGTTTATAACCAAAACCTACTTCACATCGTCCTAAACCTGACCCAGTAAATGTTCCTCTAAACTTTCGCTCTGGGATAACGAGAGCGCTAGACGTACAGAAAAAATAAAATTTGTATCAATGTTGTGCTCCACATTTGGTCAAGCGTTGTATTGCAACAAAAATATAAAATATAACGTTAATCGGGTATGCATTCAATAATTTTGATGGAGCATTATATCAAACATTTGGAAAATCGAAATTTTGAAATAAGTTTCCGCCAACAAACATGACTACGCTTCGAGCATATAATAGTTGCAATAATTAGTGAGATTTCACTCTCGACATTACTCCAACAGGCTTGAATCAAGCTCATGCTTGTAAGACATTCCCATCAAAGCTCGCCGATGTTTACTGTACAAAACTTAAGATTTCCAGGCCATCACCGAACAGATGTTGCAGTTACCAACCCATGAAAATTCTGTACTCAAATCTTTGTGAAATCTAGAGCTGACTGCTAGTTTTACAACAAAATGGTGAAGTTGGCATAGGTTACGAGAACCAAACTCTGGAGTATGACCGTACTCACCCGCCAACGCTCATATGCAGTACAAAGGTTCTGAAATATGTTTAAGAAAACATGAGGGGTCAACAAAATGCACAATTCACTAGGAATTGAGTCATGGTAGCAATCGTTTGACTTCAGACAGAACCTTACACAAATCCATAATGAGAAAATCTTTATAAAGACCCAAACGCATTCAGAATTGACGCAGCTCAACCATATGCTACCTTTAGAGTCCGTGGCGAACTAAAATTGTAACATTTAATGCAGATACTGAACCAGCAACTTAATCGGGCTAACATCCTGGGCTAGTAGAAATATTGTTCTTCCAGGGGTGTCTGGAGAGATCGTTCTTTATGTTTTGCGACTACTCATTAGTACCAAGTCCTTCGAAATATTCACAAAGGTCCACATTAGAAGTACTAGACTAAAACGCATTCAGTACTGAGACAACTCAACGATATGCTACCTTTAGAGTCTATGGCGAACTACAAATATAACAATTATGCGGATAATTGACTAGCAACTTATTCGGGCAAACTTCCAAAGGCACTAAGGAGGGTATATTTGCAATATGACGCTTGGTGGTGCAGCAGTTATGCATGATCACTAATTCGTAAACGCTACGCGTATATAATTGAATGAGTTAATAGACCAAAATTACACGTAAAACATCATCATGTCCTTGCACGCTCTTAGCGTCTTGTAGGAACTACTGCGTTGCGAATTGCATCAAGCCTAAGAAGTCTTTCAGTTTATTCAGAACCTCGCATATAGCGGCACCGAAAAAACTTACCGTAGTTATTCTATTGCTTAATCAATCAAACGCGCTGACTAACACTAACTAACTGACTAAAATACTACAACCGTGAATAAAAACATTGCGAGGCATAATGGTTAAAAGATAATCTCTGTTATTGATATCGACTATCTGAATACTCTACTTGACACCTCATGGTTGCTCTATATCAGATCGAAAACGAAAGTAAACGAGGGAGTATATACAACAAAGCAACCCACACTCTAATATAAGATGGATTTTGCAACATACTCGCATGCTACAGGTCGAGAATCATTGAAAGCAACGCCACGAATTGAATCGATAAAATCATCTGTAAATATTGCCCCGGTGTACGTAGTGCCTAGAGCGTGAGTTGCATTAGCGATGAATGTTGTTCAAGAGTCACCACCGTCTGGTGCAGCGCAAGAGCAAGGAGCGACGAAAAGACTACTCACAACAATCACAAACCCATGAAATTACAGTTTCTCTGTCACTTTGAGTGACAAGATGTAGAGAAATAAAAAATGAAGCTTTAGAAGCGGTCAATGTCGGTCAAACGAGATTAACTTGGAGAGGGTACGATTATAATTGCTTATCGTGAAATTGCCCGATAAATCAGATCGAAGCGACAACCAGGACAGCGATACTATGGACACATTAGGCAATATGCCGAAAAACCGTAAAAATCTTTTGAATTCTCCATTATTTGCGAAATATGGCTTTCTCTTGTGTTGAGGAGTTGGAGGTGAAAGTGAGTATCATTGACATGATTAACATCAGGTCAGAATCACAGCACAATAGACTGTTTGAGAGGAAACGGGGAGACGTTAATAAAGTTGGAGTTGGCTGCCCCCGAGGTGCGAGTCGACTATGAATGAGACGTTAGTGCTTTAAACGCGCTTTAACCTAGAGCGGCCTGTCATAACTCCCCTGAAATAGGACAAACTTGGATAGGGAAACATGGCCCCCTGAAAATGAGAAGTATTATCCAGTAATAATTCATGATTAAGTCATGTCCGAACCCGTATTATATACCGGAAATAGTGCTGACCTATCAAGCGTGAACATTCTAACTTGCAGCGGTAGAGCATACAGCCTGGCAGTTAACAAGGTGCAAATGACAGATATCTTCACACCTTAGTGTTCAGACACTATGCGAACAAAAATCAATCGATCATTCCCACGAGATGTGACACAGTGTAGGCGTACTGTAGGCTGTTTAGTGATAAGGTCAAATCAGTGGTGGGCGGTTTGCTAGTACTTAATCATGTTCCCTGTCCTGACTATCACCCTTGGTCTGACGAATCTTGTGTGTCAGAAGTTAAACGTTACCCAAAAACTGCTCTAACCAATCGCACTCAGATTTCTTTGTGATTTAAATGGGATTTGTGCTTGTTAGCTACAAGGCCAACTGACGGCGACTACGTTCACTCAAATAGGATAGGTGCTGCACCTATGTGAGTTAAGACCGCTAGGTTTTCTATAGGATGTTCGGGGATAAGGCCAATTAAATGTGCTAGATGGTGTTCTAATTCATCACGTTCCCTATTCTGACTACCAAACAAACATTCAGTGTCAGAAGCGAAGTGCTGACCACAAGCTACTGAAATGCGTGGTTGTACATAATCTTTTTGTTTTGTTGAATACGAAATGACAAGTGATTTAGCATCAACGTTGCAATATGACCACCCTTCTAGGTTCTCCGTTTCTACCCGCAAAACCAATAAGTTCTCAATTCTCCATCTTGGAAAACATGCACCAACGCAGAGATTTCTCACGACTCTGACCTGATCTGAAATAATTAGTTCTACTCTACCCAACGTGACGCTCACTGGCACTCTCCTACTCGCAGATTAAGAAAACGCGTTGGCACACATTGTATTTTCAGAGGACACTCAACAATGAGTGAACAAGTCTAATGCACAAAAGGGCTCTTACTTTCCACATTCTGTGTTTGAACACCATGACAAAAATTATACAATTTCAATGAGTGACAGTAAGACGGACAGACAGATGGTGGAAAGTGACTTTGACCGCATCGTCATTGATTGTGAACAAGACACAGAAAGAAAGATAGTAAGCGAACCCAGTTCCGTTTATTCGTGTATACCCCAGGGTAACCACGAATTGGTAATTTCAAATGTTATTAATTCATGTGCAACGGGTGACAAGTTTGTTACCCGACAGTGGTTGACTCAATTGGTCTAGTGAGCATTGCTCATTGCTTCGGACTTTTATAATTGTGGTGGACAGGAAGTTTGGGAGGGCTGTTCGATTTTCCCATGCAGGCTTCCCTCCTAACATGGTGGTTGCTGTGGAAATGAAAGTTGGTGTTATATCAGCGGAGGTCATTTGGTTGTTCGACCTATTCGGGATGATAGATCGGCTTTTAACGATCGGACTATAATCATTTTCATGGCTCTGCATATGCGTATTAGCCTGAGAGCTTGCTTTCGAACAGCTGTTGATGGTATTTGAATAAACAGGACGACATCGTTCGGGGTTTTCGAGACCGTCCGCTGTTGCTTTATGTGATGTTTTAAATGTATTCAGATGCGAATTGCAGCTTTTCTTTTGATACCGATCTTGTGCCGTTTGAGTGGACTGTGTTTCTAAGTTTTCTGGTTCCTCGGTAGGATTCAAAGGTTGAATGATCAGATTATCACGAGAATTCAGCTCTGGTTGACATTCATTCAAAGTGCTAATATTCTTACAAAATTTGGCGCATATTTCTGATGGATTTCTCTGATGCTTTGAACATACTTGGAGATGCGAATGATGATGATGGTGATGATGATTACGATGATGAGGATGTTGACGTGGACTATGTTGTGATTCCTCGACAACTTTGAAGGAAATGTAATCAAAATTTTCCTGCAAAGTTTTGTGGGTGCCTTGAATTTGTTGCTGCATCTGGCTCACCGGGGATTCGTTTATGATATTTCGCGAAGATTCGTCGGCACTAAAGCTAAGTAAAATTGTAGGTGTCGAATGGACATCAAAGTGCTCTATGTTCGCCATCACGCCAGCTGTTTTATCAGTCAGCATAGACGAGTGTGTGGGAAAATCAGAAGGGGAACCATCTAAATTGTTTACCGAGCGAGTGAGTTTAGCCGAAGTTTCGTGATCAAAGCTCAGTTGGGGAAGTGAGATTTCACAATTATCACCGCGTGTCTCATCAGAAATATCGTCAACTTCCATGGGTTGGTCGTTGCATGCTGTTTCATGCACTTCTACATGTTCCACTACGGTGCATTGTGACTGAACTATAACCGAGCATATCTTGTTAACGCCATGCGAGAACTTGTCTTGGTGAGATTGAAGCGTTCTATTGGTGGGTGGCCTGGATTTCATTCGAGAAGTATTAGGGCAAACAACTTGCGTTCGTTGGGATGTGACACGTTCCTCTGTTTTCACTCTGTCGGTTGGAATGCGGCATTTTTCTTCCTTCATTTTCCGCTCACGCTTACACCGGCTTGCATAATGATTCGACCGTCTAAACTGGGACAGCTTCATTGGGATTTCTGGTGTTAGCGCGGCAGAACAATTAGTCCCATACAATTTGGCCGGTAGTTGTGGTTCGATTAGTGCATTGTAACTTCGTTGTTGTCCTTCATTTCCCATTTTTCCAGGAGAAAATATTTGATGCTGCACAATGGGCGCATCTAGTGGTGGACGTTGTCTAAGATTTTTCCCCGACAGAGTTCTGGTTGCTTTTCTCGGCGCATCGAGTGGAGACTCATCAGTCCTGATCCTCTGTGTAGACGGAATTGTCCTAGCAGTCAATCCTTCTGCGTTATTCAGGTTGGTGTCAAGTGAAAGATTCTCCTCATTATTGACGAAGGTATGCAAACTGTTTTGTTCATCTAGCGTGGCCCCTTGATTTAGATTAGCATCGGTCACGTTAAACAGGCTTTGTTTTCCCGAAGGTGTGAAACGCACTGGTGATTTGTTAGGTTGATACTGGGACTGGTTTGTGAACTCATCGAAAAATGCCCCCTCGGCATCTTTCGCAATTGCCTCATAATCTTCGACTAATTGTTGTATAAGTTCACGTGCCATCGCGAATTCTCCCTCTTCCATTCCTTCGGCCACGTACCAGTGTACGAACGCTCTCTTCTCGTAAAGTTGATCAAATCTTCTTCCGATACCCGTCCATACATCACGTATGGAGAGGTTTCCTGCGATCATACTCAGACAGTTACGTTTCAATGAAATCGTATTGTGTGTGGGCAATTGAACCGGGGTGGAGAAGTTGACGCCAATCTTAAATCCAGTGGGACACCAATCGACAAAACGTGCGCGCCCCATTCGATCGCCTTTTATCAGGGTCACAGCTTGACATGCTTCTAACGGTGTCACCGCACCACGGAACAACAATGCACAAGAAATGTACGCCCGACGAAGTGCAGACACACTCAACAGTTGATTCGAATCTTGAAACACACCTCGTATCAAGTCGGCTGCTGTGGTTCGCTCAAATTGATCCAAAGATGGACCCATCATGGGAGCGAACGCCATCATAGGAAAATGAATCCGTGGATAAGGGATCAGGTTTATCAGCAGGTCATCGATATGCGTATTTCGTTGGCCGATGAACTTGAAACGATGCGACAAGAATTGTGTGGTCACTGCGTTAGCCAACACCCTGTTTGGGATTGTGAACCCTTCGTGTCGTAATTTGAGGCTTTCCTCGCTGACACTGAGCATCGCCTCGTTATCGGTGATAACCACACAATCACAAAATGTAAGATTCGTTGATGAATGTAGCAGCGCGTTGTACGGTTCCACCATCAGTTCCGAATATCCCGGGGACGGATAAACGGTAGTGGCGAATTTGTGTTTTTTCCCGTATTCATCCGACAGACGTTCACACAAGGCGCTTGTTAACCCAGAACCAGTTCCACCGTTGGCAGAGTAGAGCAGCTTGAAGCATGTGAAATATTCACATTGCTCAATTAGTCGGCGAATACGATCCATCACATCAAACAGATCCAAACGACTCTGGGAGTAATAACCCCTGGCGAAGTTGCTCGCTGCATCTTCTTTTCCGTTCATCATATCGAGTGGGTTCCAGAGTTCACGATACGCGCCGGTTCTTACTTCATCTGAAAACACAAAAACACGTAAAGTGTGAGCATTGGACGGTATGTTACCACAATTATGAGGAATAGAAACCCTAAGATCCGTATACATTTAAATTTGTATAGTTTGTTTGGTTCCAAATCTGTCTTTGTTGTGGAGTCGGTATCGATGACAATTCAGTTGCGTGCAATGCCAATGCATATTTTAAAGCAATCCACATCGTAGAACACCAGTCAAACATAATCATTTATACGCTCGTTTGGGTCATACTGTGGAGATGAGTGCTAATTACCAGCTTTCTGGTGATATTCAGAACAACACCCCCCAACACCACCAAAGAGCGTAAAGCGCCGAAACGACCGATGATAATTCAGGTTTCCGAAGGATTGCATCTAAACTATTCAAGCGGCAACATTCCAGACGGCATGAGGAGATAGATAACGTCAGTCGCTGTTGAACAATATGCAATTCGCCAAGGTCAGTTAAACGAGCTCTGCGTGGCGGAAGCTTAAACTGAACCGGTTGACATAATATTGATTGACCAATCAGAACGATGTGACACCCAGGCTAGTCAAGTTGTGGTCAGCATTTTGGTTACTTGATTTGCTTATATAAGATTAGCGTGTGTTTTGTTGAAATAAAGTTTGCAATGAATCGGTTATAGCAAGTTTTTGGTAACGTTTCGCTTCTGAACACAGAAGCTTCGTCAGACCATGGTTGTCGGTACGACCAATGTTTAAATGGCGTTTTCTTGACCAAAACAATTGATCACACCCTCTAAATGCTGTGTTCATCCCTAAATTGTTTATTAAGTGTACAGGTGTGAACAGCGTATGCTGCTTACGTAATCATGTGCGCATTAGGTGTTATGTTCGTTAATCCTTATCTGCTGCAGAACCGAGCGCCAGATTGTTGGTATATCCGCCCCATCCACCTTTTTCACCGCATTCGCCCCAGCCTTTGTTATTTCAACAGCCTCGGCGTGAAGTCTTTCCCTATATGATTCCACACCCCGTCTTATCACTTCCACGTTATCAAGATCTACGCTGTGTCTAGCACGTGTTTAGCTAGGGTAGAATCCCGAAGTTGATTGATATTTACTGGGATTGCGGGGTTGCTTTTCCACTCGTTTACCAAAACTTGCTATAACCGATTCATTGCAAACTTTATTTTCATGATTATGGACTGCCGATCGGTCCGCCAAGGACGGTCCCAAGCCCGTCTGAGAAAGGAGGAGGGTTGGGCTTAGGGCTAGCAACCCTATCCCGTAAAACCTACATTGCTACGGAAACGATGACAACAGATCCGTGGTTCGGTCATGTATGCAGGATGGATCCCAGTTCGCATACGAAGGTAGCCATTCACTGGCGTCCGCAAGGTAAACGAAAAGGGGACGGCCCAAGGAAACTTGGCGCAGAACGTTGGAACGCGAACTACATGCACAAGGATTCACGGTGCAGACGGCAACGGAAGCAGCGACAGACCGGAACCACTGGCGTGAAGTTGTCTTCGCCTCATGTGCCACCCGGCACGGAGAGGGCTGAGATCGGTCTCGAATATTTTCAAATACCGTGTGTTTTGTTCTTTGTCATGTGCCTAATAAATTCGTTTGACCATTTGGCTTTCGCTTGTTTTGTGGGATTCGTGGCTGAACTCGACTAGCGATAGAGAGTTTGACCTTAGGAGTAAATCGGGTCGTCATCGATATGTGCATGTTAAACGCGAGGGTGACGAGGTTAGTCTTACATCGAGTGGCCTGAAGCCTGGATAAACAACGTAATGGAAGTTCGAACAAGATAGATGATTCAGACTCGATAAACCTGAGCTAATCTCTCTTACACCTTACAATATATTTACTACGGTACATTTCAAACACTTGCTCATAGCCACAATGAAATGCGGTGTCACTTTCACTGTTGTTATTGAGATATGTTAAACGATGAGATGAAACATTTGGAAATAAAATTTCGTTTCAACCGAAATCCAATCTAGGTTTACTTCTGATTTTCGAAATATTCGCAAATAGATTTACGTAGACTGCCTAAAGTTTGCAGTAATTACCCAAAACCATGCCACTATGCAGAGAAGAGATTCCCCGCTATATACGATTAATTTGTATCGTTTTATAACAAAATGTGAGGCATTTAAGCTAATAGCAAATTAGTAGTCGCCTAGAAATCAAGCCGAATTCTTGAATCTTGAATCTTGAATGTAAGAGCAATCCAAATGCATGGGAGGCGTAGGATTAAGCATTATGAATATAAAACAGCCTATATTCCTAAACAAAGCTCATTTTCATGTATCTCCATCACACACACACACTCTCCCCACGACCGGTTTCGTGCTGTTTGCACTCATCAGGTAGGAACAGTATGATCAGGATCCGCATGCGCTTGAAACAGTGGAAGAAAGGTAAACAATTTGCGCTTGTATTCCACTGTTTTATAAAGTTGGTACGACATAACTTTTCAATCACAAGTGTCCAAAGAAACGTATGCAGGGTTGAAACCCATGATCATTCTTAGTTAATATTGAAAATCTTACCAACACAGAATATACTGCTTAATTATAGCAATTATGTACGTATTGTTATTGAATATTCACGCAAGCTTAGGTTCTATAGCTGTGAAAGGATTTTGAATTCCTTTACGTGATTTATCATCATAGAAAAACTTCGTCGCATATCACAAGAATTAGTTATTTGACGCAAAATTTCTTAACTCTAACTACCAGATCTTCCAAAACAGATTCTTTTTGCGACGCCAAATCCTGATTGGCGTAAATCTCGGGGTGGCCAAACCGTCACATGGCATAGGCAGCTAAAAATTCTTACTAGTAACCTTTCCAAAGTAGGCGCAGTGCGTCTTCCAGGCTGGTGTCCCCGCGATCATATATCGCAATGGTTAGTTACGCATCAGGATATGTCCCAAAACCAAGTTCAATGGCGGTCTTGCACTAAGCATCTTCTTGGAGTGTTTGCATAACCTTGTATGTTGTCAAGCGGATTGACGAGAAAAGCTTGTTATGATGCATGACAGTGAAAGCCGCAAGGAAGCTGCCGTGCTGATGTTGCTCTACTCGTTCACGAAACTTGTTTGAATGCATGTTTCCATTCGAGGTGTAGGCACCCTCTTCCCAGTTTGTTTGTGCTTACTCTTCTATTTAAGCCGTAGCAATTTAAGTCCCTAACAAGCGACTACCGCTTTCTGGCTTTTTGTAGTCATCAGGTAGAGACAGTAAGACCAGTTTAGGTGAGCCTTGAAACAGTGGATAAGTGGTAAACAAGGTTATACTTGAATGCCACTGTTACATAGGAATCGTACAACAAACCACGATGTTCAAGAATCAAGAATCAAGATATATGGCGATAAAAAGCTAATGCTTTACACGTACCATTGGATGACAACTATTGCGAAAAGAAAAATTTAATCAAAATCACATTGTTAATATTTTTCTGGGTTCATGTTGCTTCAATACACCGGGCCAAATTCAGGGTTTTGGTTGACGTATGCATCCAATTTCGATGTGAAAACATCAATTGTCGTTGCATTCACAACATCTTGCGGTAGCGCGTTCCATAGAACCACTACGTTTTTTGATGTATTCATTGCTTCCGTTTCGGTGGGAACTCTGCCGTCTACCGCCTCCAGCCGCGAATGTGTCTCACTCATGGTACTTGGTCTCGGTGGACAAAGTCTAATGTCTTTCGGTAAAGCACGTTTTGCTTTTACCATTCGGACTTGTTCAAACACAGAATCACATAGTGATTCGTGGTCAATCACTCAAGGCGCTGATGGATGACCAAAGTGAGGTGTTGCTCACATCTCCCGCAATTACACTACATTACCGGTTTCAGGCTGTTTGTCGTCATCAGGTGGAGACAGTAAATTTAGGTTCAGTGACGGCAAACAGCCAGAAATCGGTTGTGGTGTGTTACTGATGGGGATGTGATGACCACAAAATATTGGTCGATTATAAGCGCTTTGAGTGCTCGGCCAAGAATCACTTGGTGATTCTGTATCTGAACATCTTGTTTCTTTGTAAGAACCCTATTTATCAGTGGCATTCAAGTATAACTTTGCTTACCCCTATATCACTGTCTTAAGTCTCATGGAATCTGCTCTTACCGTCCGTACCTGATGATGGAAAACAGTCAGAAACCGGTTCTGGTGTGTAAGTGATGGGGATTTCAAGAATAACATTTATACATTCTACTAACTGATCAGATGGGTCACAACAGTGGCTAATTGGGATACACAAGACTCGTTGTCCTATGCGAAATGGTTGGCTAGATTTGGTCTGAATGCCAACATTTGCGAAGACTTTGAAGTTCAAGCTTACTTCAAGTCAATCCGTAACAGTAAAGCGGGATTTACCCTTGCATCTTACTTCTAAAACAGTGATGAGCTGATTTTGAAATAACATTTTTCTAGCATTCGGCCTTTGTCTTTCGTGTTCAAGTTACAGTGAGTAAAAACGGTGAACAATTTTTGGGTTCAAACACAAATACTTTCACGCCACACATAAAAACAAACCGTCACTAACCAAAATGACATTCTTGTACTTCTGGATCGGATGTATGGATACGTAACGACCAATCGCCTCCGTATGTCCGTGAATTGGAGGCCAAGGAGCGAACACGTCGCTGAACGTGCAGGTCACGTGGTTTTTGCGAAGAAGGCAGTCACTCGGCGCGCGAATGTAGCAAATCACTTCGCCGGAACTGTCCTTGTAGCTAGATGAATTGTGGGTTGAAGACATCACATGGTGAAAAAAGAGGTGACCAAATTCAACATCAGAAGTGTGAAAACGGAATATTTTAGATTTTGGGTCAAACATGCTGTAGGTTCAGCAATAGAGGAAAATATGCGTAGCTCAGGATGAGGATGCTGTTCAGATGGTGTTCGCCGAGCTTGTATAGTTGTTGTTAAACGTTTCGTCATCAAGCTCGGCGAACACGATCAGAACAACGTGCTGCTGTGGACACTCTCATCATCATCATCATCACAGACAGCATTACACCGGTAGCATGTACCGATTGATTAGCCGCCACACAACCAAGAAAATGTAAAATCTTAAAAGATGGGGAAGAGTGGGACTTGAATAGCTACGGGTTTTATAGAAGAGTATGCACAAACAAACTGAGAAGAGGTGCCTACACGTCGAATGGAACATGCATTCAAACAAGTTTTGTGAACGAGTAGAGCGAAATCAGCATGGCAGCTTCCTTGCGGCCTTCATTGTCATGCATCATAACAAGCTTTTCTCGCTGCTTCGCTTGACAACATATAAGGTTAAGCAAACACTCCAAGAAGATGCTTAGTGCAAGACCGCCATTGAACACGGTTTCTGGACATATCCTGAAGCGTAACTAGCCATTGCGATATCTGATCGCGGGGACACTAGCCAGGATGACGCTCTGCGCCAACTTTGGGGCGGTTACTAGTAAGGGTTTACAGCTACCTGTACCATGTGACGGTTTGGCAACAATCGAGCTTCCCCATCTCGCTTTGCAGCAGCGTTCGGAGTGAGGTAATACCGACATTCTAATCACCCGCTGATACATTTATTCAAATATCGTTACTCACACTGCATACGTAGCCACTCACATACATTAAAACCGGAATAATTGCGCATTGACTTTCAGTGATATTTTTACTTTTTATGTGTCTGCAATCGCTGAAATTGTTCGTACCGCTACCGGTGACAAAACCAACTTTCGGAAGTTAGACACATTTGTTGCAAACCATGTCACCAATGCATTAACTCATTGGGAGTATTTAACCTAGCTATCCGCGGCAATACACGGAAACATTGACGTTGCGTTTCATTTACGTCTACTGGCTGAACGAATATTTAATATTCAGTGGTAATTGTGAGGTCAACGTATCCTGTCATCATAAATTATTAAATTCTTATTCATAGTGAATAACTTGCAAATTCTCCTGATCCAACCACCAATGATACGCTAGTTGAGAACAAACATCGGCTTTGATCATTATGTCAATAAAAGATGACGGTATTAA